>JAHDVE020008313.1:0-43756 GCA_022606495.2 Halesus radiatus
TAAGTAACAAATAAATCGTTATGTAAACGAAACGAAGTTGGATTACACAAATGCTCATATATGTGGGTATAATAAATACCTATATACTATTTTATTATGTTCTATTATACACTTCTACTACTATATACTTCTATACGTGACGAGCTCCGTGGTAGAGGGGTAAGGTTCTCGAAACGAATCCAAAGTTCGCGTGTTCAAATCCCGACGTGCGCGAGTAAATTTTATTTATTTAATTTGTGTTGTTTCAAAATTAATCCATTTAAAGTAATATGTATTGCGCACGTTCCAGAATGGAAGATACTCTCAGTATCGCCCTCGTGGAAATCTAGAATATTGATCTGAATATCCAGGTATTTCCCCACGTTTCTCTTCCCCATCTCTTTCCCATACGGGATGGTCAGACTATGGCAGCCAGTCAGACTATGGCATCCCCAATTGGGGATGCCATAGTCTGACTGGCTCCAGACGGTTTGGAGCAGTTGAGACTCTTGTGCGTTATTCACATAAAAAAAAATTGAAAAAATAACATTTTTATTTTAATTTTCAGCCACTAGAAGCCTTCTTCTGTGATTGTATAGTTTATAGATATTGTATTAGAATATACAATTAGCTAAGTAGGTCATCTCCGCAGTAATAAATTCTGTAAAAATCGATTTGTTGTCACAGTAAAATTGTGCTGTCTTATTAAAAACTTAAAAACATTTTAAGATTTCTTTTTTCGATGTTTTTTTTTTACGTATTTATTTTTTACTTCATTTTTCACTTGCTTATTTTTTACTTATTCATTTGTTTACAAAATTAAAAAAAAAAAAAAAAAAAAAAAAACAAACAAAACAAAACAGAGTGTTTACGGTGAAAAGTTTTAATTTACTAAATTATAGTATGTATTATGTATGTAAGTACATTGTGGTGCTAGAAATTTATTGATAAGCCCGCCTGTCTCCAATATATCAATGATATATATGTCAAACTAGCTAATGATCGGGATTGATTTTTGCTAATGAGGGTGCCATAAATGATTTGATATTCATTTGAAAATTTTATTTCATTCCAAACATTTATTTTTTCAAAATTTATCTAAATAATAAAGTTCACAAGTAGGCACCTACTTGTGTTTTCCATTTTAAAAATATTCTGGAGTGGTGTATATATGAACTAACCTCAATACAACATGGCGGGTTTAATGTTTTTCATTCTAATTTTAAAACGTTTAAGCAACAATTTTACATATTGGATTTCATTCAAACTACTGTCTACCATAGACCTTCCCGGCTCTAATAAGAACAAACTGGGCTAAAATCGAGGACACGCAGACAAACATTCATTTTTATAATAATAAATAATTTCTTAAATATTGATGACGTAAAGTCGGTCATCTGAAATCCTTAGCATCCCGATCCCAGATCAAATGTGCATGGCGCTACATAACGGAGGTTACACCTATATTACCTACTCGTCTCAATACTGTAAGCCCATAATTTTCACAAAGGGCAGGTCCCTTCATAATAATTCCGTGCTGCACTATGAAAGCATGTTAAGTTAACAACATTATTAATTCCTCGATGAAATTGGCACACTTAACCTGGTGCTTACCATAAACTTCGAAAATACATATTGTTAATACCTGCCTCCTATAAATTGTGATTTAAGGTACGACAACCGAAATCCGATAAATTATAAATTCAAGCATTTAAATAGAATAAGGCCTAACGTCACAGAGAGAAAATGTAAAAAATAACATTCAAATATGTATGCAATTTAAAACAGAAATCACACTCCCAAAAAAGAGGTTAGGCAGCATGAAATTTGTAGTTACAGCTTTTCATTCTTAATTTCAAATTCAACTACTAAAATAATATTTATCATCAAAAAATATGTCGTCATATTTTTTAACCACGTTTTTGTGAATGTTTAATAGCAAAAGATGATTTTTTTTCTTCACTTTTATGACTAAACTTGGATACTAAGCAGTAATTGTTCATCATTTATGCCTATCTAATTTACGAAAATACTGTTGTTCTAGTCTACGTATTATTTCTGGAATATCCACACTGCCGTCTTATTTATACACATGTATTTTTTTAACTAACGTATCTTCCTCTGTCACCCCAAGTGGCTCGTTACGTTTGGTGACTTAGCAGGGGGGGCCCGGATTCAGGGGGTGAAGTTTTAATTTATCTGTCTATTATATTTTACATGTACATTTTGAGAAATTATGCCAATAGCGAGCGTTGTGTATTAGATTATTACATTCTTAATAGCATTTTGAATTTAAAAATATTCGCGTGGACAATGTCAACATCAGGCGTTAGTTCACTAAAGAGTATTTATTATCATTCTTCCTCGGAGCATTAATGCCAGATTGGTTCTGCATCTCGAAACAAGAAAAGATCTGTGCACTTGCACTGTGTGCATTGTCAATGATGGGATTTTATTTCTAAAATTTCTGGATTGCTGAATGACTGTTCAAGAGGTTTGTGCGGATCTTGGTGGTCGATACGTCATAAAATCTTCTAAAATGGAAATAAATAAGTGCTCTTATATATTGTAACATTTTCGTATTTAATTTATATATATCTTTTTTTACATCATTAGAGAGATTTTTTTCTTTTCTGAATTCAAGTAACTATTTTGGGGAAATTACTAATGATAGATATACCCAATATTTTTTTCTTTTTCTTTTTTTTTATATGAATACCTCACAAGAGTCCCAACTGGTCCCAACCGTCTGGAGCCAGTGAGACTATGGCATTTCTAATTGGGGAATGTTGTGAGGCTGAAGGTATTTTGGGGAGGGGAAGGAGAAGGGGAAGAGGAAGGTGGGGAATACCTGGCTATTCAGATCTGGTCACCAAACACGGCTAAAAGCTATTTCAAGCAACGTTTCAATTCTGTATGGTGGTCTTTCACCAGGGCGGTACTGAGAGTATCTTCCACTCTGGAACGTGCGCAAATATACCATATATATTTTTAAATTAAATAATTGTGAAACAACACAATTATAAATATATAGACACATTATTTGGTAAGATGATACACTTTACAAAAACATCAAATTGCAATAATCAAGTAGGTTATTACGAAAATAGACTGGGCTTGTGCAAGGCGGACGGGCGCGCGGATTTACCCTCGGCACATGACGGAATAAATAGACCATAGAAGCTCGGCGTTCCAAAGGTTAAGCCCGGGCAAAGCCGCATATCAAAACTAGTGACTACATAACATGCCCATTTGTATAATAACATCCAAAACAAATAATAATAATTATTAAAATGTTCCATTGAAATCAGAGAATACTTTCTAAGCAAACAGCCGTCAGTTGAATTGAATGTGCCGCTCCTCCCAAATGCGTTTTTAATTATAATAAATTAATACACGTCGGAGGAGAAGCATTACGATATTGGTACAGACTACGGGCGAATAACTTGCGTTTCATTAATCATTCGGAACGTATCATATAAAAGGTCCGTTCGCCTCAAATACTATTTCATTATACAATTAATAACGTGCCCCCTCCGTGGACGACTTATTATATTATTTGTTTCAATCGAATCAACCTTCAGAGATCGCTACAAACTATAAAGTTAATGAATCGTCTAAAGATAAGGACCCCACCAGACCCATTGAAGTCTGTTAGGGCCGGCCGAGGAGGACGCGGGCCGGACCGGCCCTACTACGGGTATTGCAAACACAGCCCAAGACCGTTTTTCACAAGCAAACAGGAGGCCAAGTCTGTATCTTTTGCTTTACCTAGCGCATGTTAAATTGTTCATCCATAAGGCACTCTGGTAGTTTTCATAAACACAGCGTCGTCTCTCGCGTTTGCGTTATGGATTTGTCTCTTAACGTAAACGCAAACTTAACTTGTTAGTGCGATACAAACTAACAAACTGTCAGAACGTGTTGTCAATGGTCGATTTAACTCGCGTTAGCTAACCTAAAAGATATTATATGCTTCATAAACGTAACGCAAGAACATGAAAAAACTACCTCTCATCATCAGTTTACAGCCTCGAAAAAGAAAGGTTTGGGTATGCACAAAATTACCCTTACCTATTAATAATTGTTAATTATTAATTTATTATTAATTGCTATTACCCTTTGCGCTATGCACAAAAATCTTGTCTTAAGTTTTTAAGAACTTTAGTTTATCAATTAATAACTCATTGATGCTTATTTATAATATATGTTTAATCTTTGAAGATAATATTAAAAACTTTAAAAAATGAAAGACGCAACAAAAAAGACAAGAAAAAAAGATGCAGCTGGACTCAAACCCAGGATCTCATGGTATATCCTGGACCTTGCGGTCTAATCCACTGAGCTTCAGCTAACACAAGCCGCCCTGTCACTTTTACCGGTTTTGAGAATTTGAATATTCTTGAATAATCCTAGACTTGTAGAAAAAGTCAACAGATGTCTCATATAAATAAAAAAAACGGATGGGTTATCCGAGGTTATCTAAAGATTACAAATAAATTCGGATAGAATCTTATAGTCATGATAAAAAGTAGCAGCCAAAAATATACGATAATTAAATTCAAGATAATATTGACAGTTCTTAGAAATCGAAGTATGATACCGTTAAAAATTATGAGACGTGTTGGGGTAGCTGCAGCTTAGTGGATTAGCGAGCAAGGTCCCGGATAGACCATGAGATTTTGGGTTCGAGTCCCAGTTACTACCGATATCTTTTATTTGTCTTTTCGGTTTCATGTTTCATTTTAAGAGGTGTTAATATTATCTTCAATAATTAAAAAATTATTACAATTAAATTATGTGTCTACCAGAGATACTTACTCATTAATCTAATTTTAAGACATTTACATAATACGTTCCCTGTTCAAAACATGCATAGGGCCGGGCCAGACCGGCACAAAGAGAGTCCGTAACACCCGGCCCGGCCCTAGCAGACCTCTCCCCACCATGCTCCAGTAATATTTTTTTATTAAACTACATAAATTTTATTCGGCACATATACTATCGCGTGATAAGTACAACTACACTGATAGAGACCATTGATTAACATTACGTTAGATTGAACCCAGATGTTAGTCTCTCGCTAGAGAAAGTTTATGAAATGATAATTTGGTCCTTTGTGGATTCACGGAATATATTATATTACGTGTCTTTATATTTATGTATAAAGTGTTGAAATACAAAATAATAACACATCATTTGTTGAACTAAGTATCATTACCATTTATTAGGGGTGTATTATATATACATGAAATCTAATACAACGACTTTTTATACTTTTTTTCAATTCTCTACCGAAACATTTCTTTGTTGCCCAAGGAAGCGAAGCTAGCAGTCCACAATTGAGTGATGATACCAACCTTGATGTATGGCAGTGAGGCATGGAACTGGCAGAGGAAGGATGGAAGTAGACTGAATGCTGTAGAAATGAGATCTCTGAGACGAATGCGTGGTAAAACCATGTATGATCGAGTGAAAAATGTTGAGATTCGTAAAGAATGCAAGGCTGATGTAAGCGTAGTGAACAAGATTAAGAAAGGGACGCTTAGATGGTTTGGGCATGTAGAGCGAATGAACGAAGAAAGGAGTGCAAGGATAATATATGACGCGAATGTGAATGGAAGAAGAAGCCGGGGACGCCCGAGGAAGACATGGCACGATCAAGTGAATCAAATACTCGATTCGGGCCATGTCAGAAGTCGGAATAACAGAAGAGAATGTATGAGGCGTTGTATGAATGTGAATGAAGCAAGAAGTGTATGCCAAGATCGAGTTGTTTGGCGGTCCGTCCTCTCTGCCTACCTCTGATGGTTAGTTAGTTAGTTAGTTAACATTTCTTTGACTATAAATAATAACTTACATCTAAGATCACGAATCTAACAAATTTATGGTCGCCAGTGAACTCTGTGTTACTGCTAGAAGTAATTTAAAAAACATTTTTTTGAATTATGCGATCTTTTTAATATTTCTTCTTTTAGGTATGCAAATTCATACAATTTAAGACAACATTTAGTGTTAAATATATTATTATTCACTCTTGTATTTATCTAAGAAGCATTTATAACTTTTGCAATCGTTTTTGATTTTAAGATTTTAAGAGGTGTCCGACAAAATTAACACTTTTAAATTATGATTATTTTTATTAATTATATCTAATTCGAAGACATTCGATAGGGCTCGGGAACAATTAGTAAGTAGTGTAGCTTATTCTAACCAGAGTGTTGGACAGTGATCAATTTGGTGTCGAAGTAGAAAATTATTTATCACCAGCTGATGTGTACCCTGCCTTGTTGGGAATATTTTTTTTTTTGTAATAATGTTATGAATTCTTGCTCGTCGTGTGGGTGCCATAATTGATTTGACAGAGAAAGTAATGCACTGTGACGACTATTACTATCTCTAAACAGAGAAACAAAAAACATTAATTTGAAAATTTTTATTTCGTTCCAAACATTTTTTTTTTCAAAATATATCTATTAATAAGAACCTACTTTTGTTTTCATTTTGAAAATATTCTACCTAAACAAACCTTCTTCTTTTGAATATCTAATCTGTGGCTCACAAGAGTAGTGTGTCTATGGGCTAATCTCAATGCAATATGGCGGGTTGTCATAAAAAATTTAAAACGTAATGGCAACAGTTTTACATATTGGATTTCAGTCAAACTACTCTCTAAACCTTTCCGGCACAAATAAGAACAAACTGCGATTTTTTTGTGAAACCGGTCGACGAGTAACAAACAGACGGATATTCATTCTTATATGTAGAGAAGGCTAGTAAAAATGTAGGCATGAATATAATAATTTAAATTTAAATTTCAGCAGTCTACAGTAGCTGCTCAGCTCCACACGTCGCAAACAAAATAATGTTAATATAACAAATTAACCAATGCCTATTGGTATTTGGCAATCGTATACGAATATCATACTAAACGAATATGCACGCACACATAAACATTTAATTATATTACCAGTGTCGCAGCGAATATCTTTCAAATCCCTGAGTTATATTAAAAACAAACACCTTCAATATAAATTCCTATATACTGATAGACCCTCTAGTCCTAGTGCCACAAGTATAAGGGGCATTTTCTTCGAATTCATACATGCATTTATACAAATGTCTGAATTTTTTATCGTCAAACTGATCAGAGGCATACAAATACAGCTGTGACGTATCGTATGCAAACTCGCCCCACTGTTGTTCAATATCAGGTTATATTCTGATTTTTAGTAAATGGTAGCAGTCGGTATCACATATAAACACTTTCCATTGTTGTGTAAATTATCACTGAAAACAAGGGCAATAATTATTACATATATATACTTAAATACGTTAATAAATAAATAAATAAATAAGTAAATACGTTAGTTGTAAGTCTCTATTCCTAAACATAACACAGATGTTAACCACTCAACAATATTGTTTAAAAGACTCACCTGCTCATAAACATGTTTTGCCACTCGTTACAGGTAAGTCGCTAGCTATATAAGTATTAGATGTAAGTCACTAATTATAAGTCTGAATTGGCTAGTTTCTACTTATAAATCTTAGGTGTAAGCCATTAGTAATAAATCTAAGATGTAAATTATTAGATATGAGTATAAGTGAAAAGGTATAGGTTAGATAAAATATGTTGTAAAACGCCCTTGGGGTTATTTTCTCACAAATAGGGCGCCATAGAAATAATCCATTTTTGAGTATTATTATTTATTAGCAATATTATTAGGGATAACAATTAATAAGGAAACGGCCACCATATATTTTTTTAATCCCTTTCAGCGGCAACCTTGGTTAGTCTGCTCACACCCCTACAAAAAAAAAAGTCAATGTACTTAGAGAAGTAGCTAGTTAATTAACATACATACATCAATAATGTTATTGCTGAATTTATTTGTCAGAAATTTTAAATATTTTGTTGTTGTATTTTGTGAACACGACATATACTATCGATGTACATACTATAATCTTAGGATAAATTCTGCATTTCCCCGTGTTTGTGCGCAATATAACGAACAATTTAACAATATCGACATTCTTCACAATACCCTTTTAAAATATCGAACAGAAGTAATAAGTGAGTATAAAATATATCGAGAGCATCCCTATCCCGATCCTATCTTCCTCTTCCTCTCCCCCCTTCTTTCTTATTTTGTTTTATTTTCTTTCTTTGTGTTGTGAGTTTCATAAATAAAACATCTGTATTTAACCACTGTTAGCACAAGAAACTTTGTTGACTTACCTTATTGTTAAATTTCCTTTGTATATATATTTGTATTAAAAGCTGTTTGTTTCTTATAAATAAATAATATGTTTTACACCTAGTTGGAACTAATGTAATTTAAATTTTATCATAAAATATTACAAATAAATAAATAAAGGAACGACGATATAATCGTCAAATTAGTTCGAATTTTGAACATCATAGTGAATTTTTCACAAATACTAATTTATTCATGTCATTCAACGGCAGCCCAGACCGCTCATAAGGAGACTACTCCACTGAGCACGAACTATACAGTATACATGTTATTATAAGATTTCTAGAGTTCGTGCTCCGTCTACAAGGCGAGCAATATAATTATTGTTGTTTCATTCTACCTTGGATGTTTCGGGACTAAAGACTAACATTAGGGAAAATAAATATTTTAATTGGCGCAGAAACATTCAAATGTAGGTACAACTAGAATCGTTGTTGCTTACAATATTATTTAAAGTTTTATGGTTGCATCAAAACTTTTAGGTGCTTTGTACCCTCTGTGGGACTTATAATAACAATAAATCGCGTGTTTAACGATTGTTGGGTAGGTACTAGTTGATATTTTTCACTATGGAGTGAAATAATTATTGTTTACTTCGTTTACATATTTTACTATAGGCTTAAAAACTTTTTTTCTTCCTGTGTCGATATATTTTTTTGCAGATTTTTTTTATAGCTCATGATGGAAGTGGCGCTACGAGATGAATGCCTATAGTTATTTAATTGATTTAGGAACACGACGGAGAAAAGGCTGTACAAATTTTATGTTTGTCTGTATGTCCTCGATTTTCTCGTGAATGTCTCTCTTCCGGTTTCGAATGAAAATATGCAGTTTATTCTTATTAGTGCCGAGAAGGTTTAGAGAATAATTTGAATAAAATCCAATATGCAAAACTGTTGTTATAACGTTTTAAAAATAATATCAAAAACATTGAACCCGCAATGTTGTATTGAGGTTAGCCCATAGATATACCACTGGTTAGCCACAGATTGCATATTCTAAAGAAGAAGGTTTGTTTGGGTAGAATATTTAAAAAATGGAAAACACAAGTAGGTACCTACTTAAGATATTTTGAAAAAATAAATGTTTGGAATGATACAAAATTTTCAGACGAATGTTTTTTTGTTTCTTTGTTTAGTGATAGTAACAGTCATCACAAGGCATTACTTTCGCAAACAAATCAATTATGGTATCCAAACGACAAGCAAGAATTGACAACTTCATAACTTTATAAAAAAAAAAACTCTAGTAAAGCCGGGCACACATCAGCTATCAGTTAATAAAGATGATTTGGTTGGTATAGTCCTAGGCGGTTGAACAATTTTCCCTGCAAATTGACAATTATTTTTTTTTTTATATGAATACCGCACAAGAGTCCCAACTGTTCCCAACCGTCTGGAGCCAGTGAGACTATATCATCCCCAATTGGGGAATGTTGTGAGACTGGAGGTATTGCAGATAAGAAGAAGATGAAGGTGAGGAAATTTATCTAGCAATCAGTACAATTAATAGTAAACCAATGCGCTGATGAATATTTTATATCGTATGTTTAATCTGCATGTACATTGCTCTTTTATTATTTATACTATTATTATTATTATTGTACATATATATGAACATGTGTTATTGGCTGACGTATTGCCCACCTCACTAGGTGTGAAATGCCTGTGTTGTGATGGCAATTTACGAGGGTGATTGTTTAGCTAGGATATTTAGATGACAAACAGATTAATGGAGTAGAATTTAATTTTTTTTTTCAAAAGTACACTAATTTAAAGGGATAAAAGAATTTAGAAGAAACTTTTATTGGAGGTGAAAGGTTGTTGACGTGCAATTCGAAAGTTTTAATTAATTAAGTTTGTTCGATTAAAAAATACAATTTAACATTTTTATGCTTTAATAACCACGAACGCCGTATAAATGCCGATTCTTTGTGTTGTTTGTGGACCCTTTGATTATTTTTCATAACAGAAACACCAGGTCCCCTAGCACAGAACATCGATGAAGGATTTTTTGATAATGTCGGTAACTTCTTATCGTTCCCTACCATGTCTGCAGATAGCTAACAAACAAAAAACAGTTCACATCGACTAAACATGCTTATTTTGTTGACGTGAACTGTTGTTTGTTCGTTGGCGATCTGCAGTCTTGCTCACGAACGATGACAAGTTACCGACATTATCGATGTTCTGTGCTAAGGGACCAGGGGCGCTATTCCCGTTGTTTTTAAGGAAGATTCCTTACGTTTTTCCTTAGGGTTAAAGACTTCTTGATTAACTGCGGAATTCCGGTGAGACATAGTAAAAAGATTCTATATAGATTGTCAAGAGATTATTTGAAAACACAACTTGATGAAATATCTTCAAGTGACATAAGAGTTTAAACTAAAACTTTTAAAAACAATTACATTATATGATAATTCATTTTAATACATTTTAATTTTATTTTTAAATATCATAAATAAGACTTTCAACGAAGAATCAAGTTTTATAAAAAGGTACCTACCTCATTAGACAGTAATGACCTTTTTTGTCTCTAGTTCGAAAAGTGACATTTGAATTTGTACCGACCGAAGAGGTGGGGCATTTCACTTATTTTAAAAATTCGGTTCCAATTCTGAGTTTAGCCACATGGACTCGATTCTTCGGACTCGGTCTTCGTTCCTTTCGGTCGGCATAGGTCCGCCATTCCGGAATCAAAAATCGTCCATATTACACCCATGAATAGGGACGCCTTTCGTTTCTGACTCCAATTCAAAACCATTGCCGTTCCTTGAGTGTGAGTTCGAAACGAGTGAATCCGGATTTGCGAACTCGGAGTGAGTCCACCGCCTTCGGAAACGAATTCATTGGACTCGGCCGGTCGTAGCGACTCTCTTCAATGCTCCGCTTGACGTGAATTATCAAAAATGTCAACATCTATACAATGTTTACTATCTAATTATGTTTAAAGTAAATAATGACGTAATTGGTAACATACTTAATATTGAGTTTTTCTATTGTTAAAACATCGCAAATATTGACATTTTTGATGAATGTTAGCTGAATTCAACTGACAGCTGTCATCCGAGAGATCTGGAACCGCAGTTAAGTAAGAAGGTTTTAACCCTAAGAAAAAAGTTAAGGAATCTTCTTTAAAAAAAACGGGAATAGCACCCCAGGATGTGGCAACCATTTGCAATTTTACGCAATTTTGAATATTTGTAATAAATGACTTTAGATTTAAATTTTGCAATTTTCTTTCGGCATCGGTTTATACAATCTCATTAAAATTATTTAGGTTCACCACAGTTAAATGCAGTCGCCAAAAAGCAGGTTAACATGTGTCTGTCAGTGAAAGCTCTGTGATAACCTCTCGTTCTCAACGTGTAAGGTTTATGCGGAAAGGGGAGAGGTAACCACCGGGTCGACAGTGGTATGCCTTTACATACATAGTTACTTTGTTACAAAGTTCACAGTAATGTTTAAAAATAGTTACCTACACATACTTTTAAAGCAATGGGTCAAAAAACCGACATTTTTAGATCCAGGTTGTCTACCGCGAATTTAAAAATGAAAGCTTAACCTCGTCGCCCTTCGTGGCGAGGTTATTAAATCACTTCATTATTACACCGCCAAAATTGGTGGGGCTGGGAAATGCAGGGGCGAGCAGTCTCGCCGTCAAAATACAAAATACATTGACTTTTCCAGTACATGTCAGGTGTGGAAATGTCAATCATTTCGTCAAGCGCCGGGGTATTATTTAACAGCCCCACTGAAATAATTCTGATATTGAATAGGAAAACAAAATGTCATTATCGTCTGCATAGCGTTTCCACATGGTCCATTTTTGCACACTTGAGGTGAACCTTCACAAAACTGCGCTATAGAAATTAACTCTTATTATTATTATTATAACAAATTATGGGTTCTCCTTAGTAGTTTATAACTCATGTTTACCATAGATTGGAGATACAATGTTCCCGCTTTAAGCCATCAGTTTAATATAAAGATATTTTTTCTATATGAATACCGCGCAAGAGTCACAACCGCACCAAACCTTCTGGACCCAGTCAAACTACGGCATCCCCAATTGGGGAATATTGTAAGGGTGAAGGTAGTGGGGAGGCGAAGGAGAAGGTTACCAAACACGACTAAAGCCATTTTAAGCAACGTTTCTATTTTAAATAGTCTTTCACCAGGGCGATACTGAAAGTACCTTCCACTCTGAAACATGCGCAAATATGCTATATATATTATTTTTAATTAATTAATTGTGAAACAACACAAATTGATTAAACGAGATTTTCTTGTACACGCCGGTATTTGAATCCTCGACCTTCGGATTCGTAGTCGGGAGCCTTACCCCTTTGACCACGGAAGTTGTCAAATAATTTGTTTGAGTATTTTCTAAGTAATTTTCAAAGGGATGTGATAGAGAAAGGAATGCAATTGAGGCTTGGAAAGCATAGTATCAAATTAGTGAAAACAGAAAGCGAGTGATTTTGCCTTTGACAAGGCACTCCGTTCACAGAGTGCAGCTCATATCAGAAGCATAACGCTTGCACTGTGAAGGAAAGTTGAATGATTTAGAGTGGTGGTTCGGAATTGCAAGCTTTCCCTCAGTGCCATCAGAAACTTGATGATACATAGATGAAAAATTGATCTTTCAGATCAGGAGGAGAATAATGAAAGGGGAAACGGATTATTTATTAATTCGAAATAATGTAATAGTATTAAGCAATACGATAAACATAATGTTTTTAAAAGAAAAATGTTTATTACATATATTTTAAATGTATATATAGGCTTAGCATTTATCAACATCAAATCAGAAAATACGGTTTTTATAAGCATCGCATGTTTTTCATTATATTAAAATTATTTTTAATGAATTTAACACAAACTTCATAATTCAATGCAACCTCAAACCGCAATAACAACCAGATCCTCAACAAAGAAAACCCCGAATATCCCCATAACACACACCGCACATGGGCAAAACACTTTAAGTATTACGCAATCAAACTTTACAATTGCATGCCCACCACTCTGAAAAACTGTAAATATAATATCTACAATGTATCTCTAAAAATATGTCACAGCCTGGATCAAAAAACTCATGTTATTCAAAACATGATAAAAACAAACCAAACATAACCCAATGCATAAAATACTACACTTACATGATAATCCCTTCTCCGTTTTTCAACACAATATACTTTAATATTATCAAACTTTGTTGAAAGTATATATAATTACATGTTTATTATTTTTTGAAGGATTTGCCTACTGTAACCAAAACAAAAACAAAAAATGTATTTCTCTTCTAATTCTACCTAATGTATATATAGCAAAACTAAAAAATTATATCAAAACTAATAAATACACATCAATACGTGTAACACATCTACGTGAACATCTCAGTACAGGTTCTCCTAATGAGGTGGTCACGACACATATAACACTCCATTCACAGCATCACCTCTTCAAACCTACCCTCCACTCCGCCATAAAAAGCATCTTTATTGTACTTAAAAAAAAATATTATGTAAAATGGTACTATATAATATATAGATATAAATAAATAAAGTTTTGTAATCCCAAATATATTAATGCCTTTTTTCGAACCGTAATAAATATATATATTTTTAAATGTTGAATATCCTCAAAAAATACCCTGAAGGTTTTTATTAAAAATAATAAAATAATAAAAAAAATTAACCAATTTGTTTAATTTAATTTTTTTCATAAACACTAATTTGTTTAATTTTTTTTATTATTTTATTATTTTTAATAAAAACCTTCAGGGTATTTTTTGAGGATATTCAACATTTAAAAATATATATATTTATTACGGTTCGAAAAAAGGCATATTTCTGATTTGATTATGTTGATCGTATTGCGTAATAATATTATCATTATTTAAAAATATACAAATTAATGGTCCCTCTCCGACTTAACTTACTTTGCGCCATGTATTCGGCAATGAAATGAAATTTCTGATGGTGAAAAACATGTTACGAAGTACACGATTTTGACTTTCTCAAGTTTTACTGATTATTTACTCGGACATATACCAAAAGACCATTTAAAAAAACATTTTTGTACCAATGCACGTAAAATTCTCTCTGCTCTAATATACTATTCTATCATAAATCTTTTACACAGCCCTCATGTAAAATTGCTATTTTGCAGATTGTCTCAGAATAAGTTGAGGTGGTCGATGTGGTCTCGTCACTGTGGCATTCATTTATATTGCAAGCATTTGGGCTATTTATGAGACATCAGGAGGGGTAACAACGGAGCCATCAGTGGTGAAGTTTTACTTAATATCAAAGGAATATCATAATGATAGCTATTTAAATGGAACGGGAGTTGAAACAAACATAGAAAACAGACCAGTGGCGTAACTTAATAAAACATATTAGTAATTAACAGAATCCTTCTCTCGATTACTCAAGTTATTTATTTATTATATGATATACACCCTATATGGGCTTTTATATATAAAGTTAGTTATAATAAACAGGTGCAAAACACATAACATTAGGTTCAAAGATAAGTTGTCATACAATGAAGTCATTTGACCGCCAAAATTCCATTTTATTACCTTAGTGAGCGGGGTTAAATATAAAATTGCCACCAGCAAGTGCTGCTAGCACATCAAACACAGTTTGCAGTTCTTTGAAATAAAATTAAATACGCCCTAATTAATAAAGCCCTACAGTAGCAATAGGCAGCCCGCTCACTGGGTAGAGAAGATTATATCCACATGTATGCACTTCTAACCACAGTTGACACAGGAAGAGGGAGAAATGTTCCCTGGCACTGTACACAAAATTTTTACAATATGATATATGAAGTAATTTGTGAAATGCGAAAACGCATTAGAGGAACGGCTGCGGTGCCTGTTTCATACAAAATTTAATTTTCGAATTAAGGCCAAAATACCCATCCAAACTGAATGATATATTTTTTTTTTAATTAAAGGTTTAGTAAATATCTAGTACGGATGAGAAGTATTTGATTTATTGATTTTTTAAATTATGAAGTACGAGTATATGGAAAAAAATCAATTTTCGTAATTTAAGAGGTAACTTAGAACATTATTTGCGGGTTCATTGTACATTTTTAAAATTATCTGTTATGTAAATATGATTAAGTGAATAAAAATATAAAAATAAAACATTAAAAAAAACGTTTTTTCGGATCGATATTTTAAATTATGTACGGCAAATTTGTGTTCCAATGTAAATTGGTCGTTTTTAATTTAATTTAAAGTCCACCATAATGCTTATTTTAATATATTTTTTTAATTTTAATTTAATGGTGGTAAAACTTTTTTTTTAAATCACCGTTAGCCCCCAAAAGTTGTTTAAGGTGCCTCTAAAATCGCGAAAAATCAATTCCTTTAGTGGCCTATATTTCATAATGTAAATCAAAAATAAATAAATTACTTCTCATCCGTACTAGATATTTACTATACTTTTTGATGAAAAAAAGACCATTATGTTTAGGTGAGTATTTTGGCCTCCAAACAAAAATTAAATTTTGTATGAAACAAGCCGACGAGTCGTTCCTCTTAAACATTGAAGATTGAAGCATGACTTGATCATACGTTCGTATCAAAATGGTGAAAGCAATAATAGCAAAGCAATCGACTGTCCTACAACGGAAAATACTCCTTGTTGGAGAGTCTAGAGATTAATTAACTATTCCATGTGTACTCGTATACTCTGTGTCTACATAAAATAAATAAATATTAAGGGTCCTGAATGTGGAATTTTAAAGTTTGACGATCCTCACGAAAATGGGCCCACAGCTGCCATATGAAAAAGTATTTAATAAATTAATTCAACTTATTGAAATAACTTATTGTAGCTTATGTACCTAATTGTAATAGTTAATCACTGAATAAGATAATATTAACAAATCTCAAATGAAATATGAGACATAGAATGTAACAGAAAATTTTAAAAAAAATGTATCAATCGCATCTGGGAATCGAACCCAGGACCTCTGTCTTACTGGGCTAACTCTCTAGCCACTGAGCTAATGAGACCTTATTATTTGGCTAAGTCCTCCATCATGACACAAGCAACATCTTCCGCGTACTGTGATGGTAGTAGGAGATATTTAAATATGGTCAGGTTATTCGTTACCCGGGAATGTTTGTCTATCTTTAAAATATTAAAATAAGCTTGAAAATCGGATGGACATATCCGAGAAACTATCTAGATTTCAAATATATTTGGAAAGAACTTGAAATCATTCAAAAAGACAGCTGCCAATAATGTGGGAATTAATTGAGGACAATTAATATTGGTAAATCTTAAAAATGAAGTATAATTTCGATAAAAATGACGTAAAATAATTCTTTTTGTATTTAATTCGTAGAACTCCATTTATTTATTTATTTAAAATTTAATGTAAATCAAATTTAATAATGTCATTATTAAGTACTACAAGTGTTTTATTATTATTATTGTGACAGCTGTTTCGGCGTTTAAAAGCAGTTCTAAAATGGCCGTAAACGCCGAAACAGCTGTCACAATAATAAAATACTAAAAATACTTGCAGAACTTAATAATAACATTATTAAATTTGATTTACATTAAATAAAAAATAATAATAATTAAAAAAAAACAAACAATAGTAAGGGTTGAGGGACTTGAGACTTGAGGGTTGTCCCGGGAAGACAGATCCTGGGTTCGTCTTATCTTCTTCAATAATTAAATTAATTAATCAGTACAGATGCTTTGTACGCCGCTGAGTGTAGCATATTGTACTTGCATTCCCTTGTGGGAATAACCGCTTTGTGCATTGAGAACAAAAGTCCTAATAGAGAATACGTACATACAAATGAAATAATAGATTATATGTTATATAGTATATAACACTGTTCTGATTGCCGTCCTGCTAAACTCTAGATTCGGATGTAGGTATATTCACCATTTTTAGTGTGGAGGTATATTTCGAGCTTGTACATTTATTTATGTTATTTTTACTGCTGTTTATATATTTTGGTAAATATGCATATAAGCAAGTATTTCTTATATTATTTTGCGTATTTTTTAAAATTTAATAAATGAACCCAAACTAACACCCATAACCAATAAACTATTTCATAAGTTAATAAATACGTGCTTTCCATACATATTAATTTAGATTAGATATTTAGTAAATACATAAGTAAAAAATAAATAAAATAAGATAGGAATGTGCAGTGTTTATGAGGATGGAGGAAATATCAAAACGGACCTCTTAACGGTAAAATCAAGTACATCGGAAACAGAAATGCGCAGCTCAATAGCCCTATGTGGAATCAATAAAAAAGTCATCAACATTCTCTATGAATATTTCGCGAATGAATGCTTTGACAATACCTACCATAATGGAGTATCGGTGGTTTTTAAGCAGAACCTGATAACTGTATTCTTGATTATTTTTTTAAAGTGTAAAAATACGATTACGGATTTATTTTTGATTGGTATAATAATCCTGGCAGTTGTATTTATTTATAAAACACCACGATCACGTGATAACATGCGAATAAGTATAGCGCTTCGTTGGATCAAAATATGTCAGAAGATATTAACATATGAAGTTACCGTTTTTCAATTTTTTTTGCAGATTTTGCCCAAACACCTCCGAGTTATTATGCCCGTAGTCAGGGAGACCATGGTGCCCCCAATTGAGGAAACGTTGTGATGTGGAAAAACTATTTAGGGAATAGGAGAAGGGGAATAGATAAGAGGATGTTTGGAAATCTGTCTATTCAGATCTAGCTGATGAACATTGCTATACATTGCTATACTATATTGACGGTCTCCATGGTCGAGGGGTAAGGCTCTAGACTACGAATCCGAAGGTCGCGGGTTCAAATTTTATTTAATTAATTTTACAATTAATTAATTATAAAATAATATATGGAATATTTGCGCACGTTCCAGAGTGGAAGATACTCTCAGTATCGCCCTGGTGAAATACCACCATTCAGAATTGAAACGTTGCTTGAAATGGCTCTTTGCCGTGTTTGATGACCAGATTTGAATCGCCAGGCATTTCCCCACCTTCCTTTTCCCCTTCTCCTTCCCCTCCCCTATACCTTCAGCCCCACAACATTTCCCAATTGGGGATGCCATAGTCTCACTGGCTCCAGACGGTTGGGAGCAGTTGAGACTCTTGTACGGTATTCATGTAACAAAAAACTATTTAAAACAACGTTTAGATTCTGAATAGTGATGTTTTTTTTTTTTTAAATAATGGCTTATAGAGCTCCAGACCAAAAAGGCCCCTTTCTCTTTCATCGTGAGTTTAAATTATGGTTGTTGGAGAATAGTGATGTAGAAAGTACGACAAATCATTTTAAAGAGCGCACATTTGAATGTATTTGTGCACACCGATAGTTGTTTTAATTGATTTGAAATAGTTTGGAACATCCCCCTTATCCCACAATAGTCTGTAGTACAGTACACCACCACGCAAGAAAGAATCTCTTTAAATTAATGTGATATACATAAGAGAATATATAAATAAAATATTAAAATAGAATACGTATTTGAATAAAATATGTCAAGACAATGAAAGGGGCACAATGGAAATACCAGTAAATGGAGTTTGTAAATTGTTATTTTAAAGAATATTATACAAAATCGCACTTGAAGAGAAATATCGAAAAACTGTGTGTTGTTTCGGGGTGGAACCCACGGGATATTGATGATAGCCACACTCCGATAGGAAGGAAACAACAAGAAAAACAATCTGTTAACTTTGAAGCACTACAACGCACCCTCATATTATTCATACTCGTACACTACACGCAATGCAGGTATTGCCAGCTTTTAGTTACAGAATTATTACATTATATTGAACATTGTGGATAATTTATGCAAGCACTATCAATATCACAGAGTAGAATGCATTCCAAGTAATTTCACACAGGTTTGCATAAATATGTGCCATGTTGGCTTTGACTTGAACAATTTGCAAATATCAATTCATATTATAATGAGATTTCAAAACCGAGCTATTTATACTTTGGCTAAATATATTCTAATATAGACATAATATAACACAACTTAAACACAAATAAAATGCAATTTAAGTCGCTATATAATAAAAAAAAAACATAATAAGTTTTACAAATTACGACATTAAAAATTACACTTTACATACATTTTCCTCTTCTTTTACATTGGCCCTTATTTCTTGAAAAACCTTTGCTATATAGTATTGAGTTTTGCGATTTTGTTTCCTTCCGAAAGGGAAGACTTGTTTCATTTCTTTTTCTTGTAGAGCAGTTATCTGCCTCAGCTTGGCCAGAATCATTTCAAACATCTTCTTTTTAAAATGTTTTTCTTCACGGAACAATTGATACAATGGAATACACAATATGGTATCTTTCAATTATTACTAATTTTGAAACTATCAATTCATGGTGAAACTGTATTTTAAAATATAAAAATACAAACCATCTCGAGATACTCGTAATTACAATATTTGAAAATCTCTTGCTACCACCACGGAAGATGTTACTTATGTCGTGATGGAGGACTTAGCCAGCCGAGGAATTAAACTCGCGACGCCTGGGTGTCTTTGGTGACCAGATCTGAATAGCGAGATACTTCCCCACCGCACTCCATTCAGCCCCACATCCCCAATTGAGGATACTATAGCTCCACTGGCTCCAGGCAGTTAGGACTTTTGTGAGCTGTGCAATATATA
This sequence comes from Halesus radiatus, assembly GCA_022606495.2. Lineage (NCBI taxonomy): Eukaryota > Metazoa > Arthropoda > Insecta > Trichoptera > Limnephilidae > Halesus > Halesus radiatus. The sequence continues at coordinate 19,949 of JAHDVE020008313.1, forward strand.
CATAAAAAATAATTTTTAAATCCCTGGATTTTTAGTACGTCTTTAAAAAAACATGTATTTATTATTTTGTTTGGAAGTTTTAATTTACCATGTACTTTCGCTATTTTTGGATTAATAAATTCGCTACCGGTTTCGACACAACCGTGCCATTGACGAGCGTTCTTAGAAAAAACTTTAACGTTTTTAAACGTTTTTTTTAAGAACGCTCGTCAATGGCACGGTTGTGTCGAAACTGGTAGCGAATTTATTAATCCAAAAATAGCAAAAGTACATGGTAAATTAAAACTTCCAAACCAAATGTCTAGAAATTGCTATATAGTGAATGCCGAAAAAATACAAGAAAATGTATTTATTAATATGGTATGCACAAGATGTTTTAGTTTTACCAACTGAAAATATATTGGTGGTGTTTGTAAATAACCTGGTAAGTGCAAAACGGTATGTTAATTTCCTTGGTTGTATAGCTCCTTGATATCTGCTGTATTTACGCTATTTTTCTCTTTCTTATATTGTATATTGAATAAATGTTATGTTCTCTTTAATTGTATATCTCCTGGATAGCTGAGATACCTAAATTATTTTAGTGTCACTATTATATTAAGTCTATCCTCACTGTATCAAAACTGTACTGCTGTTTTATAATTTTTTTTCTCAATTTGTTTAATACTGGTATTTTTATATTTTGTAAAACCATTTAAATCTATATTATTTAATTGGACTCTAGGTATCTCTATAACAAAACTGTTATGTTGTATTCATTTTTTTTTTACTTTCTAACCTTTGTACATTGATCACAACATGCATGCACCTATATTGTTCTAATTTTGCGCTACATTTGTATGATGATTGTTATTTATTTTTTTATTATATAATATTGTTGAACTAAACTCCTGCTGACAAGATACTTCCAGTGGCTTAGCGATTACAAGTTCACATTGTGTGTAATTAATATTATACAATTAAATAAATATGTTGGTGTCTATTGACATCTTTTGGCTAAACTAACCGCTATGATTGTTGACACGTAAGGACATGATCCTTCTGTTTATGATGTTTAAAAATTTAATATAGATATCAAAATAATGCTAATAGAAAAACATGCATTAATGACCGTATTTTTACCATTAAAAGAAAAAAAAACTAAACTGCAGTTATCAGGTTCTTCCGAAACACCTCCGATATGAAAGCCACTTTTTTACAGAGAGCAAGAAATCGACTAGCAATTCAAGTCTCAAGATACGGATACAAAGACCAAGTATTAAATAATAAGAATATAGCTGAACGCACATCAACGGCCGTCTGTAGAATCAAATTTTATTATATAATAAATTAATATGAAATTTATTAGGACGAGCCATGCGGGCGGACTGAGCGGAGCAGGCGGAGAGTGGGCCGCTTGTAGAAAGCAGTAACTGCCGCATTAATTGAATTTTAATTCAACTAAAGGAGCTTAAATGCATGTGGGCGGCACAATAATACACGGCGATAAACAATAAGGTACCTATTAATAAATGTGCACGCCTCGGCAACTGCGGTGACTTCAGTGCTGAAGGTGTGCGACTTAACTATTTGAGGTTAAACTGTTTTTTACTGGGCTTTAGAACAAACAAGTTTGCGAAAAGCTGTAAACGAAAGTCGTAACTTTATGGACATCAGTTTATTTCCATGAACATGCCGATCGGTTTCGCTAAAATTTACGGAGATTTCAAGTGGTAAAGATGCGCGCACTCAACTATTTGATGTTTAGGAAATTATGTTTTCTGTTCGTCGTAAGAATTCGACAAGTTGTAAATGAATGCTGTAGTTGATTTACTCAAACATGCCAACCGGTTTCGCTAAAATCTACGGATATTTCAAGTGATGAGTGACTAGTTTTTACTGTTTTACAGTCAACACCCAAAAAATACACAGTCTGTAGTCAGCTAACACACGAAATATTATGAATGATTTATCTTTGAATTCTATTCAGGTAGTTAGGAAAATGTATAAGCTTTCAAAAGACAATAGTCCTCAAACTTTTAAATCTTTTAAATTCTATTTGAAATACGTACTGGAATTTTAGGTAGAACGTTCAAAATTGCTTTCACTGGTTTCAAACTGCACCTGTTGTCAGACATTTTGGTATGTATTTCATACAATTTAAAAGAACATTTTAAGGATTTTTGTCTTTTGAAATCTTATCCATTTTACATATATTACAGAATTTACATATAAATCATTTGAAGTATTTCTTGAGTTAGCAAACTACGAAGTGATGTTTCGGGTCATTTTCAAGTGCTGGCCCTTAAAGCTTATGCATGGAACAAATATGTGTAGAGTTTTAAAAAAATCTATAGCTTTGTGCACATTAGTTAATTTACACGAACCTACCGACCGGTTTTATTAAAATCGTGCCTTCTTCACGATATATAGTTAAAAATAACACTCACTTCCCAATATGATACATGATCTGAGCAACAAGTTGTGGTAGTAATTGTTTTGTGTTTAATTCGTCTAACTCGGTTAATTTAAAAAAAAAATTATAATATAAATCAACTTTAATAACGGTACTATTAAGTTCTGCGAGTATTTCGGTTTTTTATTATTATTATTATTATTATGTGACAGCTGTTTCGGCGTTCAAGGCCGTGATCAAACTATGGTTAGGCCACATTACGACGAATTACTTACATGTTTTTTTTACTCCCTCCCAATTTTAACTTGGACGGTGTATAAAATGTTTCATTAAAAATATTGTAATATGTAGTATATTTGGAACTTACCTTAATTCGAACTCACCAGAGTGGAAGATACTTGTGCACGTTCGAGAGAAAATACTCTCAGTATCACCATTCAGAATTGTAGCGTTGCTTGATATGGCTTTTAGCCGTTTTTGGTAACAAGATCTTAATAGCCAGGTATTTCCTCACCTCCCTCTTCTCCTTCTTCTTTCCCTTCCTTATACCTTCAGCCTCACAACATTCCCCAATTAGGGATGCCATAGTCTCACCGGCTCCAGAAGTTTTTTTTTTTTTTTATATGAATACCGCACAAAAGTCCCAAACTGCTCCCAAGCGTCTGGAGTCAGTGAGACTATGGCATTCCCAATTGGGGAATGTTGTGAGACTGAAGGTATTGGGGAGGGGAAGGAGAAGGGGGAGAAGAAGATGGGAAATACCTGGCTATTCAGATCTGGTCACCAAACACGGCTAAAAGCCATTTCAAGCAACGTTTCAATTCTGAATGGTGGTCTTTCACCAGGGCGATACTGAGAGTATCTTCCACTCTGGAACTTGCGCAAATATATTATTATTTTTAAATGAATTAATTGTGAAACAATACAAATTAATTAAATAAAAATTACTTGCGCACGCCGGGATTTGAACCCGCGACCTTCGGATTCGTAGTCGAGAGCCTTACCCCTCGACTATGGAGGCCGTCAGATGGTTGGGAGAAGTTGGGACTCTTGTGCGGTATTCACATAAAAAAACTTAAGTTATCGCCCTGACGAAAGAACACCATTCAGAATCAAAAGGTTACTTGAAATGATACTAGTTTGGTGACTACATCTGAATAACGGCAATAGCCAGATACTTTCCCACATCCCCTCCCCCTCCCAACGAAATTCAGCCTCACGACAACCCCCCATCTCGGAGAATCCACATGTCGCAGACATCGGACATCTTATCGTATTCAAATAAAATACCAATCAAGGTCACTGCAACAAAACACCTCAATCGGTATATCAGTACCTTCCAGACATTATATTAAACCGATATGGATGGAAGTCGTCGAACCTCAAAGGATATTAAACCTGTACAGTAGTCCGGCCGTAGTAACTGAAGAAGGCAGCTCACCTATACTAAATAATCTAGTTGTATTGGATATGTAATACTCACAACTTACAACCGCAGTGGTGGGTCTTGCCTGCTTCGAACAAAAAAACAATTATTACTGAATCTAAGGCATTGTGAATAATTCATTACTATTCATATCAAAGTACGTGGCAGACCTTTTTATTCGTTTCTTGTAATTACGGAGATACTTAATACCATACGAATACATGTCGAGTTTAAAATCAACATTTAATTAATGGTACATTCCGCTGTGAATGTGTGGGTTACTATCAGAATATTCTTTAAAACTTTTTTTCGATCACGTTTTATTAAAATACTAGCTGATGTGTACCCGCCCTTGCTCGGGTACAATAATTGATTTAACAGCGAAAGTAACTATCTCCAAATAAACAAACGAAAAGAATATTTTATTTCATTCCAAACGTTTATTTTTTCAAAATATATCTAAATCATAAAGTTCTTACTCGGGTTTCCCATTTTGAAAATATTCCACCCAAAAAATATTCTTCTTTTGAATATGCAATCTGTGGCTAACCAGAGTGTTATATCTATGGACAAACCTAAATAAAGCATGGCGGGTTCAATGTTTTTCGTACTAATTTTAAAACGTTAAAGCAACAGTTTTACATATTGGATTTCATTCAAACTACTTTTTAAACCTTCCCGGCACTAATAAGAACAAACTGTTCTATATCCGTTCCAGTAATTTTCAGGAAAATCTAGGACAAACAAACGTACAAACTTACATTGATTTTTACATACTCGTATATAGATAATGGTGGCTTCCTTGCAAATAGCTTCATTGAAATAATGATATTTTTTAAACGGAATAAATACCGCGACAGCACCGGTGGAGAGTGGAGAGCTCATTGGCTCCCTTTAAAAAAATAATTTTATGTAAATGTCTACTTATATCTTACATTTGTTAACTATAAAAAATATTTTAAACATTTGTATTTTTTTATTTCTTTAAGTGATGTAATAGTGGAGTCATATTTATGAAATTAATAATAACTGCTTTCTTTAAAACCACTGTATTTCATTTGTTAATATCTATAAAGTGTTAATAGTCAATTAAACATTACTAATAATCAAAAAAAAAATAACAGTTACCTCTTAAATAAATTTTTCCCTTAATATAAATTTGAATAATAATAATGAGGATTTTTTTTTATACCGTGTTAATATGTTTATTTTATTTATAACAATAAAACAAATAATTTCTCTTTAAAATTTCTAATACATTTTTATTTTTATTAATATATTTTAATAATTTTTCAATTATTTTAACATTTAATTGATTCTATTTTCTTATAATTTGTCTATACCTATCAGTATTTTTAGTAGGTAAATTGTTAATAGTGAAGAGGTGAGCTTTGCTTCTGAAACATGTAGATATTTACATATTAAACAAAGCAATATTTATTAATTTATCATGTTTTTATTTATTTATTTATTTTCCTTTCTTTAACTAGTTCGTCACTTTGGAGAGATCTTCCGGTTAAAATAATGAAATACAAAAAATGAGTTATGTTTAAATTTATCATAGACATTATAATCTGGAGATTAAGAAAAAAAATATATAAAGTTTTATGCACATTTGTCCCAGAGACAAGTATTTTTTTATGTTTATTTTTGTGTGAAATCTAAAGCGCCATTAATGGGGATGCTGATCTACTTAAGGCGATGCAATGGGAAGTAATGCAAAATCGTGTGTTTTCGGTTTGAGAATTTGTTGGCCTGGAAATATCATAGATAATTGAATTAAATACTGCATGTAGATCACACCTTGGCCTTTCATTTAACCGTCAATTTTTTGGTATGTCTTTTTATAAGCTTAGAAAAAAATAAAGTATGAGACATTAAAAAAATGTTTAAAGCGCAAAATCTCCTACTTATGAACTCTTTTTCCCATATTTTCGCATTGTTAATTGTGATAAATTAAGTTTTATGGAATATGACCGTAAAACATTTTAATAATTATGTCTGAGCTTTACAGAATAAAATAAAACATGCATTTTGTTGATGTTTTTTTTTGCCGAAATCGAAACATGCGGCCGATAAACATGTCGCCACCTGCATAAGGACCGCGTGATTTCGATAAAATTTTAGCCGGTGGATGGCCTTAACCTGATAAATTCATAAGCCTACTAGAATCACTAGGCTGTAAGTCCTATTGCACACTGCGATTACAATAACAAAATATCAAATGTTATCTACCATAAATAGACTACTGGTCCATGGTGATGAGTACTATGAAGTAATTGACTACATGAACAAAATATCAAATGTTATCTACCATAAATAGACTACTGGTCCATGGTGATGAGTACTATGAAGTAATTGACTACATGAACAAAATATCAAATGTTATCTACCATAAATAGACTACTGGTCCATGGTGTTGAGTACTATGAAGTAATTGACTACATGAACAAAATATCAAATGTTATCTACCATAAATAGACTACTGGTCCATGGTGGTGAGTACTATGAAGTAATTGACTACATGAACAAAATATCAAATGTTATCTACCATAAATAGACTACTGGTCCATGGTGATGAGTACTATGAAGTAATTGACTACATGAACAAAATATCAAATGTTATCTACCATAAATAGACTACTGGTCCATGGTGGTGAGTACTATGAAGTAATTGACTACATGAACAAAATATCAAATGTTATCTACCATAAATAGACTACTGGTCCATGGTGATGAGTACTATGAAGTAATTGACTACATGAACAAAATATCAAATGTTATCTACCATAAATAGACTACTGGTCCATGGTGGTGAGTACTATGAAGTAATTGACTACATATGTTCCTAAGTCAAGTAAAAACAAACATATTGAAGAATATTATACGAATTAGGCGAAGAACATTTTTTTCCTATGTTTTGTCTTGTAAGTTCCTATCCGCATGTTATTTGCTTTATTTTTTGCTATATAATCACTGTGTTAATTATTAAATATGTTGTTTTTGTATTTAATTCGTAGAACTCGTTTAACTTAAAAAAAAAATAATGTAAATCAAATTAAATAATGTTATTAATAAGTTCTGCAAGCATTTTAGTTTTTATTATTGTGACAGCTGTTCCAGCGTTCAATGCAATTTTCTAACCGTGGTTAATCCACATTGCGACGATTTACCTATATGATTTTATTTACTCCCACGCAATTCTTTTTTGGAGGGTATCTAAAATAATTTATTACCGGTAAAACCGATTTTGTTAGAAAATAATTAATAGAAATAGAAAATTGGTTTTGGAAAATTTGGATTTAAAATAAAATATAGAAAATACAAAAACTCTAGGTATTTGTCTAAAAAATATATTTAAAACAATGTTTTTAGCAGCACTGAAGCACAAATGAATAATATTATTTATTCATATTTAATTATTGACCATTGTGCTTATTTTTAGAAAAGAGTTTTAGAACAAAATAAAGGCATTCGTTTCACAGCAAATAATCCACCACGTGAAAATACTTATCTGGAAATATAACACTTAACAACGGTTTTCTAACAAGAAAAACGAATGAGAAATTTTTTCATTCTTCTCTATAAGCTTTGACTCAACTTCAAAAATGTTTTAAAACTTTTAAATACCTGATAAAAAAATACTATTCACTAAACTAAAGGGAATAAACGGATTAAACATTTCATAAATCTCCGCTGACAGAGGTTCTGAAGCCGTAGTAGACAGTTACAAATGATTACAAAATTTTCTGTTTGAAATAACGTTTTCAATTCGAAAAACATTACCCAGAAGTGTTTAGGTTTATAAATTTAATAACTTCTTCATACATGTGCAAGGTTTACCAAGACGTATTTTACTAGTGATTCATGAACTTATTAGCAGTAAAAAATGTACATGGCATTTTGTTACATCCTGCATAATTATACGGCTGTATTTAAGGGTAGTTGCAGCTTTTAACTTTTACTTGTTCTGTATTGTTTTTATATTGGACTGTAGTGGGACTGTAATTAGTGTATTTATTTTTAATTTTACTATAAACGTAATTCTTTTTGCAACTGGTTTTTATTGAAAATAATAAAAAAAGGTGTTTTAAATAATCCAAAGTGTACACATATGTTATTATGTTGACAAAATAGATTATTTTATTTATTATCACCACGAAATGAAATGGACTACTTGCTGCAACGAATGTTTACAACGAATGTTTACTTACTGCGCAGTTAGCGCAACATCATAATTCATAAATAAGATAATTATAAAATGTAATTTTTTAGAATTTTTGGATAAAAACCTTTTTTACTTCAATTTATTTTAATGTAGAGTTTTGTGTTACCTACGTAATTTTAACTTTATCTGTTTTCTAAAGGCACTGTTTAAAACCAACTATATGTACGAGTATAGCTGAGCAGTGGCATTTTTGTCAATAATAAGGAACTCCAGAGAAAAACATAATGGCTTTCAAAATATGTATTCATATGGATCAGCATACGCCAATTCTGAATATATATCTTTTATTATTAATAATTATACGTAGAATTTATAAATCATTATTTAAAAGTGAATAAAAAACATCTCATCAAAACACCTTGTTATGTTGGTACAATTGCATTTGGAACATCCGACGTCACGTGTGCATTCTGATTTTGGATTAATATGAACATTTTTATTTTTCCCTTCGGTTTTGTATTTTAAATACGTATATTTTAGTTTTAGCGAAATTTTAACTTAATTTGGGTGAGTTTAAGCTCTATAAATGTTGTTAATTTAAAAAAAATATATAATTAGTGAAATCAATTAAAGTATTCATGAGCAAACCATGTATCAATACGGATATTATGCTAATATTAATGCGCAATACTATTATAATTCTTTGAGTTAAAGATTCCAAAAAGGTACATAATTTTATTACTTGTGTTTAGTTATGATTTAGTATGAATGTAATACAAAACTATGGAGGGAAAAGCTCATCCTTGTTTTGACATTTGATATTCTAACCTCGAAACTGATCAAAACCGACCGCCCATATATTTGTAGCGTTTTGGCGGGCTTTGAATAATTGAATATTTGGAAAACTGACTTTAGAAAAAAAAACGAAATATACTGGTATTTAAGTTTGAATGTCATTATAGAAAAAAAATTGACAGGAGTTCCTTATTGCTAAAGTTAAATATTGTGTGAAAATACTAATATTCAAAATGGCTTATAGACAAATAAATGTCTTATTATTATTACAAAAATGCATTTAAAGAAAGAAAAACATTTCCAGGATACGAATAGCCTCACAATATTTGAAAAACTCGTACCAATCATTAATAAACGGTATACGTTGCTTGTTTTTTTTTATTTATCACCGGTAGGTAAAATCTACATAAGGTGCAATACTACGCAACACTTTTACAACACATAAAATATGAGGTAGATTAAGAAAGGGACGCTTATATGGTTTGGGCATGTAGAACGAATGAACGAAGAAAGGGGTGCAAGCAGAATATATGACGCGAATGTGAGTGGAAGAAGAAGCCGGGGACGCCCGAGGAAGCCATGGCACGATCAAGTGAATCAAATACTTGAGTCGGGCAATGTCAGAAGTCGGAATAATAGAAAAAAATGTATGAGACGATGCATGAATGCGAATGAAGAAAGAAGTGTATGCGAAGATCGAGTTGTTGGGCGGTCCGTTCTATCTTCCTACCCCTGCGGCGAAACGGCGTGATGGTTAATTAGTCAGTTAGTTATAATAACATTTCAATATTTCCTTCCTTCGAATTGAGCTGTAAGCAAGTTCCGCTGAGAGCTTAATTGTAACCAGTCTTTCTAATTCACTAGTCATTCGTGAGAAGATTTATTTAATGTAGGGTCAGGTTAGGTTAGGCTTACTATGTGATGTTATGGTAGGTTTGGTTAAGTTAGGTTTGACTTGAATTTGATTTTTTTAAATGCATTAGATCCAATCAACTCAGTAATTGAACAGAAATATATCCTGTATTTTTTATTTTAATTTTATCTAAATCATATTTAATAATGTTCTCCAAGTATTTTTAATTTTTTTCGAATAGTTCGAAAATGGCCTTAAACGCCGAAATAGCTGTCACAATAATAAAATAATAAAATTGCTTGCAGAACTTAATAATAACATTATTAAATTTGATTTACATTATTTTTTTTAATGAATTAAATGCAGTTCTACGAATTAACCACACAAACAATTAACAAATATCTCTTGCCGACATAAAGATTGTTAGAGAAATATATTTCGGAAAGTCGACCGATAGCTTTCAGTTCTGCGTTTGTCATTTTACAGATACTGTACATCCTTCAACAAACAAGAGGTACTCTGCCCTTGCGCAACATTTTCCAAAACCTATCAACTTTCTGTCCCACAATTCTGAAATATACTTCCGCAGCACACGAGCACTACTGCAAATTGGCAGAGAGAGGTTATAGAGTAAAATCAAATAATTTCAAGAAAGTAAAATCAAGAAAGGCTGCATCCTGAAAAGGAACACTTGAGGTGATCTCATTACTAAATGGAGCTATTTATCCACCAATGTCGTGCAATAAAATTGTATGAGATACGCTCTTTGCAATTCGCCATCCGGTTGGGCAACGTTGTGAGGCGGGTTAAGGGGGGAAGTTAGTAAGGGATTTGTTAATGCGGGGCTTGAAGAGGCCTGGATTAAATGTAGGAAGAAAGACGGTAGCTCGTTCCACGTACGAGCCGATTTGCATGAAAAACGACCCGTTCCCACGAAGCCAATATCAACTGTGAACGGGAGTTCCGCTCGTGTCCGTCGAGTTCCACGCACGTGCACCAGCGCGGGGGATTCAACGCCTCTGGCTCCTTCGAGCAGGCTCCATTGAAATATTTGTAGAACAGACTCAGCAAACCTACATTGCGACTCCATTGAAATGCTTGGGGTAAGTATTTCAGACCAGATCAAGTATCGGGGCTCTATAGGAGTCCGAGAAAATCTTACTTCCAAGAAACTGAGCGTCTTGAATAGGACTAGTAGATTCTTCAATAGTGACCAACTGCTATTCATATACAAATCCCAAATACGTTCAACAATTGAATTTGGAAGTTACCTCTGGGCTGAAACTACCAAATACTTGATTAACCTGTTTGACTCTATGCCAAGGAGGGCGGTTCGTTTTATTGACAACTCCGATGACTATCTCCAATGCACAGCTCGTTTGATGGAAAATGTTGAATGGCACCAGCCTAATTATATTGAGATGTTGAGAACTGCAACCTCTAGGGTGAATATTTCCCTGAGATTTGCCGACCTCTAATGCAATAGTTCACCTGAGATAAATGTTAAGGGGCTCATTTGAATACGGGCAGAATATATACGCTGATATTCGCGGATACAAAAAAAGATGGATGTAAATTGACAATTGACATTTCTAGTCTGCTTTAATGGAAGCAATCTTCCCAAAAAGTCCTCCATCGATATGCCTGTTGTAAACCCTAAGTGACCAGTTCAGGTATGGGGGCTCCAACGAAGCCAGAGTAAAGTTAGCCTATCAGAGCTGGGCGTATTGTACAGAACCCTTGAGGTGATTTTTCACAAAAACAGCGCTATACAAATTATCCAATTATTATTATTATTATTACACAACTGATGACCCTGTACAAATCGCAAGTGCGCCCCACTGTAGAATTTGGCTGCCACCTCTGGTCGGGAGTCCCGAAATATCTGAAAAAACCCTTGACTCTGTGCAAAAATGGGGGGGTCCGTTTGACAGATTCGCCTATCTTGACAAACAGACTGAAATCTTTCTAGTACAGACGTCAGGTGGGAATGCTATTCTTGTTCTACCGGTATTTTAATTTAATAAGATTTTTAATTTAATAATTTTATAAGATGCTCTGAGGAACTGGCGTCATTGATTCCTTCGACACCAGTGCATAGTCGGGAAACCCGCTAAACGCGCGCCCAACATTTGCACACGGTTGAAATTTGTCACATGAGAACGGTTCGTTTCTACGACTCGTTTTTGTATTCAACAGCTTGGCTGTGAAATGATCTGCCAGCCTCTATGTTTCTGCCCTCCTACAACATGGGTCTCTTCAACGAGGTTTCTGCCAAAACTTTTGATAAAATATCAACAAACTTTGTAAGAAAAGAAAAGAAATTCAAAACCCGAGTTCACTCATTCCTTTACTCTAAAATACCCTCTACACAGCATCCCCAAAGATGATATAGACCTTGAAGGAAATTATTTCCCTCAAAGCCTGCTGTGTGGAGTTACTGTAAAAAAAACATTTTTTTTTTTAATCAGTATCTTTTAACAAAAACATATCTAAATAAATACAGGTATACCTAAAGGGTTCAAATATATCAAGAGAAAAAATTAATTGCATAACATAGTAGGATTTACAGTATATCATAAAAATAAAATAATTTTTATTTTATTTTAGTGATCTGCCCCCTGACCAAAACAGTTTTAGAGTGGACATTAAGACCCAGAAATACCCTCCGAGTGACAACTAAACACTGTTTAAAAGGGAGAAATGCTAATACGGAAGAGAGAGGGAACGCGCTAACATAAATGATGCTTAAGATCGTTTAAAAAATCTTATAATATATATATATAAATGAATGTCTGTCTGTCTGTCCTCGATTTTCTCCAAAATTACTTGACCGGTATCGCTGAAAATGGCACAGTTTGTTCCTATAGACATACCACTCTAGTTAGCCACAGATTACATATTCAAAAGAAGAATGTTTGATCGGATATAATATTTTCAAAATGTAAAACTCAAGCAGGTACCAACTTTATTATTTACAAATATTTTGAAAAAATAAATGTTTGGAATGAAATAAAATGTTCAAACGAATGTTTTTTTGTCCGTCTGTTTAGAGATGCATTACTTTCACTATCAAAGTTTCATATCTTTATACCAAAAAAAAAATCCCGTGTATGGCCGGGTACACATCAGATAGTATCTAATAAAATAGGACATATTTAGAATAGAGCAAAAATCTCCAGACTACCGACATAAGTAGCATTTAAAGAATGGCTGTGAATTTTTTCATACCTATAACATATTAAATAACAGAAGCACACGTGTTATTTATATATTTCGTAGCATACATTGCTATATATTTTTTTTTTATCGTAAGAATTTCATATAATTGCTTTTGCAACTAGACAGCTGAATAACATTATCTTAAAAAATATTTCCTTTTTTTTAAGTGCACGAAAACTTCTAGTTTTCGAGGAAAGCTTGTAATATTTACACAGAAATTCTGAATGCGGAGGCAAATGCCCCCCCATTTGCCTCGCCCAAGGGTTTTTATTTCTCCCGTAAAGTAATCAAACATGATTGCGGTAATGGATTGCCACCAATGAATTATGTATTGTAAGCATTATATTCTATATATTTTTTTCATTCATCCATTTCATTGCCGGCAACCCGAGCGTCTATTGGCATAAAATTTTAAACATTTACATGCACTTTACCCGTATCACCAGACGATGTCTGTTCTAAGACGGGTAACAATAAAAATACACATATGGATATACAAATAAAGGCTTATGAAAAAAAATGCTCAAAAATACATAAGGAATTGCGTAAAACATATATAAAATAAAATTTCAAATACAATGTGTAAAAAGTTTATGTGCCAAGAAAATTAAAAACCTAAAAAGTGATTATTTAAAAGTCCATACTAGAAATGTTTAAATTTAAATATATATATAACAGTAATAATAATAAAAATATCAGATTAAGGAGATTTTGCAAGTAATTTGGTGATGCAATTCCTTTTTTCGTTTATTAGCCATGTGTTGAAGTTTTTATGTAACTATTTTAGGTTGATTTGCGTTATATGTTGAGATGTTACTATTAGAAAGATGTTGAATATGAGAGTTGCGAGGTAGGATTCGTTTCTTGGCAAAAGCGGATTTAATGTTGGGTACTGAAAATTATCGTAAGATTTAGCTCTTATATTTTGTGAGTGAGATATGTAGGAAGGTGATGGTTTTATGCAGTTTATTTTATTTTACTATTTAAACACCCAGAGGGCTTTTTCATGCAGATACATCATTTTTAAAATCACATAAGAAAAATAAAAAATAAAAAAAAGGAACAAAAGTTAAATTACACCTGAAAAAAAATTGAAAAACTGCACCAAAGTTAAGAATAAGCAGTAACAAAAAAAAATAGTACAATATCCACAAAGTCAATATTAATATTAATAACAAATAAGTAAATAATGTAAAAGTTTTAGTTAACAATAATTTATAAGCTAGGCAGAAACAATTCGTTCACCTACTTTTGAAATTTCCCAAGTTTATTAATTGTTTTTGTGTTTAATTCGTAGAACTCCATTTAATTATTTTTTTTTTAAATTTAATGTAAATCAAATTTAATAATGTTATTATTAAGTTCTGGAAGTATTTTTAGTTTTTATTATTGTGATAGCTTTTTCGGCGTTTAAGGCCATTTTCAGACAGTTTGAAAATGGCCGCAAAATACTTGCAGAACAATAATAACATTATTAAATTTGTAATTTCTTCAAATGATTGATAACTTTGTGGCATCATTATTAATTATATAATTGAAAATACACTTTGTATATACCACTTTACTTAAAATATATAAATATTTCTACATGTTTTTTTTAAATAATAACTACTATTCTGAATTTGCAAATCATATTTTAGAAACCAATCATTCGTTTGATGTAAATAAAGGTCTAAAAATTTTACATACAAATACAACTGGTTTACAATTAGATAAATTTGAACTTTTAGAAATGAGAAAAAGTGTTAATAGCGAATTAAATTTAATAAATAAATATTTTTTTAAAATAGCTTTCTCTTAAATTTATTTTCATATTAATATTAATAATAATAATTTTAATTTATATTTCTAATTTAAATATATTATTCAATGTTTTATAATTATTTTGTCATTAACATTTTTGATCTGTTACTTACCTACTTTAATTCATTTTTGTTTATGCTCATATTTTGTATATTCTTAAATTATTGTTTTAAATTTTTTATCATTTTTCTATACTTGAAATTATTTTTTAGTATTCATTTATTCCTGAAGATGATAGCATTGCTATCGAAACATGTAGAAATATTTATATATTTTAAGTAAAGTGGTATATACAAAGTGTATTTTCAATTATATAATTATTAAATTTGATATACATTAATTTATTTTTTATAATTCCCAAGTTTAGATTATTATCAAATACATCCATATCATTTAAGTGTTTGTTACTAAGACTGTGTAAGCGTTGACTTGGGGAATTCAAACTATAGTTGGAACAGGATATACATATGTAAAATGTTAATGTCTGTCTTGTAGTTATTTTAAGTATGTACAGGTTGATTAAATGCAGGAGTTCAGAACAATCGAATTTTCAATTTAACAAATTTAGTAAAAGGGTTAGGTCGTTAATTTTCCGTCTGTTTTGTAAAGTTATTACGGATAATTTTTTTAATAAATAACTTTCTAATATCAAGAATGCTATTTGTAATTATTAGGTTTTCTGTAGGATGTCGATATGGTTTTTTTAACATGATTCTAATTATTGCTTTGTGAGATGTGTTTAGCGCCTTAATATACGTGTCTGCAACTCCATCGCAGGCCGATATCACATAAGTTAAAATGCTTTAACAAAGGTCAAAGTAAACAATTTTTAATCGTTTTTGTGACATGGTGTGTCTTATTATTTTAAAAATGTAATGTAGTTTCGGATTCTTTTTCATATAACCATGTACCTGATAAGTGACCAATGGACTGAATGACAATTAAAGCGCCTCTCACGCGAATAAGGTATTCGTTGACCACAAATAATCTCATTTATTTTTGCATAATATTAGTACCCTAACGCACACTATTTATTGTAATGAACGTCAGTTTAATTTTCCAATCGCCGATCGCCGTCCGACTAATCCCCACTTGCAGCTTCAATTGGACAAATCCTGCACGACGAGATGACGTCACATTCGGATGACATAGTTATTCATGTATTGCTATTTTGCACATACCGAGTTAAAACTACAACTGCAAACAGCGCTGCTTGCGGAACTAGCTACGGAACCCTCCTCCCCCTCAACCTCCTGATACCACCTCCCCCCCTCCCCCGCCCGCTGCATCGGGCGGATATTTTTTCAAGCGGTTGATGCAGTTATTTTTCCAATAAATGATTCCGGGAAACGCGAGTGGCTATTCCAACAAAACGTTTAATATTGTTTTGATATATGTTATCTCAGAAAATATATACAATTCCTGCAGAACTGTGAATGTTGCCATTTAATAATATTATTATTCTATGCCTTAAATAGAAATTAAATTACTAAAATAATATTTTCGCGTTAAGAATAGACATTTTAAAAATGCTTTTATTTACATCTCGTAGTTTTACTTTTAAAAAATACTAATTATATTAATAATAATGCATTATTTTACAGGGTACGCAGGGGTAGTGCAATGCAATACGTTTACAATAATAACACATACACAGAAATAACAATACAAAATAAAATTAATAAAATATATTTTGTCTACACCCCTATTTAACATATAAATATCAACATGTTTTGAAAATATACATTCCCTCACCAGGATAAACAGTATAAAAATAAAAAAAAAATCTCCACTGTTTACCAACGTCAAATATCTGTGTTAAATTTTAGTAATTAGAAAGTGTTAATAGTCAAATAAATATTATTAATAATCAAAAAAAAATTGATAGTGGTCTCTTAAATTTATTTTCACATTGATACCTATATTTAGAATATTATTATTAAAAACTGTTATTATTAACTATTTAAATTATATTTTTTGATTTTATTTATACAATTTTATTTTTCAATTTCATAAAAAAAAAAATTTCAATAAATTTTGCATTTTTAATTAATTACTTACCTACTTCCACCAGTTACTGTTAAAACAATAAATTATTCAATTTTTAATTATTAACGCGCACCCAACATTTGCACACGGTTGACATTTGTCACATGAGAACGGGTCTCTTCTACGACTCGTTCTTGTGTTCAACAGCTCGGCTGTGGAATGATCTGCCGGCCTCTGTGTTTCCTCCATCCTATAACATGGGTCTCTTCAAGACCCAAGTTCACTCCTTCCTATCCTCTAAAAGATCCTCCACACAGCATCCCCAAAGATGATATAGGCCTTGAGGGAAATTATTTCCTCCTTGGTCTCCTGTGTGGAGTTACTGTAAAAAAAAAAAAAAATTTATTGAGATTTAAAAACCTCATTTTAATATTTAATCACTGTAGAAAATAATATTAACATAACCTAAATGAAACACAAAAACGGAAAAAATGACAGAAAATAAAAAGATTTCAGTCACTTGAACATTATATAGATAGCTGTCAATAATTGACAAAATTTGAATTTGAGATATGATATCGATGAATATGGCATAAATTGAACTGATCTCATTAGCTAAATTGTTTAAGCGGTTGCCCCGGATAAGCAGAGGTCCTGAGTTCGAGTCCCAGATACGACAGAAATCTTTTTATTTTCTGTCATTTTTTCCGTTTTCATATTTCATTTAGGTTATGTTAATATTATTTTCTACAATGATTAATCAATAAATTATGTTTGTATTTTGTCTATTATTGCCTTATCAATTTTCTATGTTTATTATTTGTCTATACTTGTTACTAATTATTAGTATATGTGTATGAGGGTATCTTCGTTTCCGAAACATGTTGAAATTAATATATCGAACAGGGCGGTGGTGTAAACAAAGTACGTTTTTATTGATTTTATTAAAATGAAAAACGTTTATGGTGGATGTCTGATGGTCTCCCGTCTCCAGAAGGCCATCAAGGGGAACTCCATCCATTCTGCCATGGCAATAATGATGGTATTCTTAGATTGGCGTACGCTGCACTATAAGCTTCCCATGCGATGGCGGAAAAGTGTCCTGAAAGAGTGTACTCATCCCTCCAGGAACATTTCCGTAGCACTACAGTTTCTCGATAGACATATGCATTATTGTAGGTGACTTCATTTATTTATTTTTTTAGCTTTTTCCATTATGATGCAGTTTAATCTACCAAACGTTTGGGATTATTGAATGATTAAGCCCCAATGTTTGGCGTACAAACACATTGAAAGCGTTATATTATATTGCATATTTTAATGACACCGGATCTATGCGCAGAAAAGTTAAGTTCGCTAAAATAAAGTTTCAAAATTCGCAGAACTATGTTATTGAATAATCACGTCCCGCTTAAGAAGTAAACAACTAACTTAACACTAAACCCTTAGAAATAAGGAGTCATAGATTAAATTTACTTGAATAATTGGAAATTAATAAACGAACGAATGATCCTAATATAACATTAATTAATAAACTTATTAAAATGATTTATTCCCCACTTCCTAGTACTACCAAAACACATTTAAATTAATCCATTAAGGAAACATCGTCATTTAAATACCGGGGAAACACATTGTACATGTAAATACCTCCCGAAATAGAGAATTTTGATTATTTTCTAATTAAAATCGGTTTTACCTGTAATAAATTATTTTCAACACCTTTCAAATTAGAATTAGTTGGTAGCAAATAAGATCATATAAATAAGTCGTCGCGGTGTGGATTAACCACAGTTAAACAACACAGAAACAGCTATCACAATAATTTATACTCTCACAGAATTTAATAACAACATTATTAAATTTGATTTACTTAAATTAAAATAAAAAGTTCTACAAATTAAACACAAAAACAATTAATCAATTAATAATGAATTGGATTGCAGTGACGTTTTAAGTGTTGTATAGCAAAATTAACAAATTGTTACAATCGGAAAGTTACGTATATATGTTTGTTTAAAGTTAAAAAATAACTGATGTTAGTAAACAGTGTTTAAAAATATTTGAAGAAGATAATATTAAAATATGAAACTTTGAATCATCAACTTGAATAATATGGGATTTATAAAAATGGAGGATAATATTAACAAATCTTGAACATGAAGTATGATATCGGTGTAAATGGCGTAAATTGAACTGGTCTCATTAGCTAAGTTGGTTAAGCGGTTACCCCGGATAGGTAGAGGTCCTGGGTTCGAGTCCCAGATGCGACTCGTTTCGTGGTTCATTTGGGATGTGTTAATATTATCTTCTTCAATGATTAAAATATTACAATGAGGTTTACAAACTTCAATAAGTTATAAAAAATAAATTTAATATTTAAAAATATTGTTTTAAAATAATAACACTTTAAATTTATTAATTAAAAACATCCCAAACACTATCCAACTAGCTTTTTATAATAATAATGAATTAAAAAATATATATTTTAAATAACAAGGATAAAGGTAACATTTAAAAATATATCGGGGATATATAAATTAATTTGTAACTATTGCAACTTTTTTTACATATGAAAGACTTCTAGAATTTTTAATATTAGAGTTAAGGAACATCTAAGGTGTTTAAGTAATAATTATTATTCTGAATTTGCCAATCATATTTTGGAAACCGTCATTCTTTGATATAAATAAATGTTTAAAAATTTTATATACAATTACAACAGAAAAATTATAAATTTCAGAAATTACGAAAAGTGTTAATAGTCAATTAAATATAATTAATAATAATAAAAAAATAAAGAGCTATCTCTTGAATTTATTTTCATATTAGTATTAAAAATAAAAATAATTTCTAATACAAATTTGTTATACAATGTTTTATAATATATTTTTATTAACATTTTTTATTAATTATTACCAACTTTAACCTTTTCTTGTTCATGTTTAAAATTAGTCTATTCATACATTATTGTTTTCTACGTTTAACATGTGTCTATATTCGACATTGTTATTTTTTAGTAATAGTAATATCATTTATTAGTTATATATTTAACCAATTACAAGAAAAAGTACGTAAAACAAGGCAAATAATCATTATATATATAATTATTATATAATATCTAAATATTCAGTAAGTTTAATTAAATTCCATATCTTGCGCTTTCAAGTTCACTAGCAAATAGAACTCGCAAATTTAAAAAAAAACATTTGGGAATATGAACCCATTGACTACCAGTGTCAATTCAAACTAACACAAACTGTATTTTTTTTCCAGTAACCATAGAGATTTTTAAAAGTCAATTTTTTGTTTTCTATTAAATGGGAATCTTCTCTATGTCGTCTATTTTTTTCTGATGGATTCAATTCATTCTGCAATAGACGACCACTACCGCAAATATAGTGGCAGCTCCGATTTCTGCGGTCTTGCTCGCTCTGGGATCCATTGGTATTTATATTTAGCTTTTTTATCTTTATATTTATTCATGTTACACTGTGAACTAGTTAGATTTTCATTTCTTACTAATGAAAAACAACCCTTTGAGGGTGAACAATAATTCAAATAATAAAGGTGAAAACAATAATGTGATTTCCAATGGGTTAAGTAATTAAAGCAAATCATTACTATTTGGAGGTTGTATTATTACATAAATAGACAAAATATTAAGTAAAGAAAAATCATCAAAAACAAAACGAAGACTAACAAAAAATTTAGTACGGTTCCGATGGATTTTAAAGCTTGCGCTTTCACGACCAACTGCGGAGAGATGGTTCGAATGGAATTCTCTCAAAAGGGGATTTGCCTTTGAACGGTGCTGAGCGGTTCATACACTAAACACTTCCTTCCAGCACGTATTGGCAAGGAAAAGTGAATTTGTGCACTTGAGCATAAACGGATATACTACGACTTAAATAACTTCACATGGCACATGTAAACTGCACATTTTTTGAGACATCATAACACAAGATAAGGAAATATATGATGTAGTTATCATGATAAAATTTTTTAAAGCTTTATGAAATTTTGCAATATATTTTACTTAAATGAAAATTTTAAACTCCACTGCTCATTAAGCACGTGATGTTGGGCGCTGAAAATATTTGCGTTCAAAGCTCACCGTTCAAGCGTTTTTTTTTTTAAACATTTTAGCTTAATTAATGTATTTATTCTCTAAAGTATACAACAAAACCCGAAAAAATGACATTCATCTCACTAGTTAATTTTATAAATTTTGGCAACTTTACAGGAAAAAAAAAAAAGTTTATTTAAAACAAGTATGATAATAATATGCATTTTTTAAAATAAAAAACCTCCGTAACTTTTTTCCATTTGTTTATTTCAGACCGGATCGGTTTCAACTAATAACGGGCATCTTCAGACTGGTACAATTTAAACTAAATAGATGGTAAACAGATTTTTTTTGACGATTTCAAAATTAGAAAAAAGAGAATATTTTTTTTTAATTTTGTGTTTACTTCACGTACATAATATATATTTGGAATAAAATTCTATTTCTCTTATAAAATAAAATAAAATGTTAAAGTTCAATTTTGGAATACTTTTGTTTAAAGTATTAAATTTAATAAGATTCAATCTAACTTATGAAGTGATGAATATATGGAAAATTCAGCTCTGCCACCCTACCTTAAATATTTTTTCAAACAATGAAAAAATAAAACATGATCATACCTTACTATTTCTTATACTTGATAAGATTTTTATTAACTTCTTATATTCATATTGATGAATGATTTTCGTAGTATTATAAATTCTAAAAAGTAGCGTTCTTATTTCAAGTTGTGAACGAATGGACTAGTGGACCTGTGCTGAAATGTTCACGTAGATGTGATACAAGTATTAATGCGTATTGATTAGTGTTGCTTTAATGTTTTATTTTTGCTAAATATAAATTAGGTAGAATTTTAAGATAAATACATTTTTTGTTTTTGTTTTGGTTACAGTTTCAGCAAATCCTTAAAAAAATAATAAACATGTTACTATATATACTTTCAACAAAGTTTGATAATATTAAAGTATATTGTATTGAAAAACAGTGAAATGACTATCAATTAAGTATAGTATTTTATGCATTGGGTAATGTTTGGTTTGGTTTTATCATGTTTTGGATAACATAAATACCTTTTTTTTTTATCCAGGCTGTGACATGTTTTTTTTTTAAAGATTAATTGTAGATATTATATTTACAATTAATAGTTGTTTCAGATTGGTGGGAATGCAATTATAAAGTTTGATTGCGTAATACTTAAAGTGTTTTTGCCCGTGTTATACTCCTCAAATACTATTCAGGGGCTTAAAAATGTGACGGAATGGTGTACCACAATACAAGACCCGGGTTGCCTGAATCAGTGGTTCAATTGCTATTGCATCCCCGTTTATAAATTTTTTATTAGGAGTGGCAGTACGAAACTACAGAATGATGACCTCAAAAAACTGAAAAAATCCATCCATCAGCTCCTTGGACCATGGAGTTATTGCCGCAAATGAGTACCCATGTAATATATTCTCAAAATAAAAACATAACGTTAGGTTAGGTTAGGTTAGGTTGAATGCTTTCTATCAAAATATAAAAACATGAAATTATAAATCATCAACCCTTCGTTAATTCATTTCTTCAATAATAAAAAAAAAAAACAATTTGTTATTATAATGTTTTAATGCATTTTAAATTAATGAACAGTAGTTTCAACAAAGCGTTTCTTAATTATTTTTATAACCTATAATTATTCTACTTTCATATTAGTCAGAGGGGAACAGATTTGCGAACTAGTCTGGGGTTTCATAATTTCGCAGTAGAAATAGTTCTGCCTTACCTATAATTCACCATTTAAGAAATTATGGGGATTTATGGTCCAGTGGCCCTGTATACCAAAAAGTATTAAAAAATGTGACGACCTTGATGATTTGTAGCTCTATATTGGAAAAGAGAAGTGTTCATACTCTCATATAATATACCACTAAAATGGTTCGATAAAGATGCTAGGATATAAATTTGTTTCTTTTTTGGCTTGTTGGTTAGTTGTTTAGAGTTATTTGTAGAGGTATTGTTAGAACCATTGTTAGAGCTGATGTTGGAGCTGGTGTTAGAGCTGACGTTGGGGCGGCTGGCTGTGGTTGTTTTGAGGCTTGTTTGAACTGCAAAGGCTCAGGTATTGTTCGTATGACCGGAATCAAATATCTACCAATGTGAAACAATCCTGACTTGTGAGAGCGGAACTTATCTCGTTGTGGGGCTCCTGGCGATGATATAAATACCAAAGAGCGGCCTCTGAGGTCCTAAAATGAACCCAAATCAATTAGTGCAACAAAATCACGTTGATTCTACTAAAAGCTAAACTTTCGAAAATTACAAGTTGGTTTTATTTAATATTATGATTATGACTTGTACTTAAATTTTATTGAGGATATTACCTAAACTCACCCAACAACATATCGTGGCAAAAAAACTTTAAGGTGGAAATTTGATATTTTGACTTAATAATGCAGCATTATGAAGCTATTTAAGCTCTATAAACTGGCAGAACACAGAAAGACACGGAAAATTAAAAAAATGCCTGTAACTTTAAATATTAAATATTAATTTTAACAAAAAGCTACTAATCACATTTTTGTTTCATGGAATCAAAGCGAATATTATGTAAATAGAAACGTTAAATTTATTTTGCACTATAATATTATTATTGAATTTGATACAAAAGTTAAAAGTTGGTACAAAACTTAAATACTTTATTTCTAAAAAACACAGATTTGAACGTTTTTTGCCAGCGTATCCACGACATAAAGACCCTTTATGGGATCGGTCAAATGCGACAGAAAAAATAAAAGAGGAACACTGTTGGGTTATGTAAGGTTATGTCCCATTCGAGTTTGCAAAAACGTTTATTTTGTAATTTACTCTGACCAAATGACATGAGATCAAAACATATTGTTCTTACAAAATTGCAAACACATGGATCAAAAAAGCATGGTGTCTTATTTATTTTAATGCCAAATAAATATTTTACAGCTCCACAGCTTGTGATCAAAATGCCTTTGTGATCTGTAATGATTGCAATGACCCAGAAATAAAAGTGTAAATTTCATGACAGTAGAACTTCAGCTAGGAGAGATGCTTCATACTTAATATTAAAAAAAGCTTA
>JAHDVE020008315.1:0-29249 GCA_022606495.2 Halesus radiatus
AACGGTAACTACCGCACTTGTACGAGTGACGTATACTTTTTAAAACAAAGTATGTTTTGTGCTGTAGAGGATTCGTAAGTGGACGATTTAAAGGGAACGACTGCCCCGCCTTTTTCATACATAACTTAATTTTGGATTTGAGGCCAAAATACCCATCCAAACGTAATGATATATTTTTTTTAATTAAAGACTTACTAAATATCTAATATGCACGAGAAGTATTTTATTTATTTTTGTTTTAAATTATGGCCATGAAAAAAAAAACATAATTTTAGAGGCAACTTAGAAAATTATCTGCGGATTTATTGTATTTTTTTTTTATTATCACACATGATATGTAAATATGATTACGTAAATAAAAATATAAAAACAAAAAATTTAAAAAAAAACCTTTTTTGGGTCGATATTTTATATTATGTACGGTAAATTTGTGTTCCAACGTAAATTGGTCGTTTTTAATTTAATTTAAAGTCCACCATAATGCTTATTTTAATATTTTTTCATTTTTTTTTAAATTCTATATTGTATTATATTTTAAAAGCAAACGTGGTACAACTTCTTTTTACATCACCGTTAGCCCCCAAATAATCGTTAAAGGTGCCTCTAAAATCGCGAAAAATCAATTCCTTTAACGGCCTATATTTAATCCGTACTAGATATTTACTAAACTTTTCGATAAAAAAAGATGACTATTTTGGCCCCTCAATTTTTGTTATACAGCGTATAGTCGGACATCACGTCACAACCGCTAAAATTAGCTCGATCGAAGACTACAAAAATTAAAACCATTCCCAGATTCAGATCCGCCATAGTAATTTCGGGTTTTCCTCACTCATTGTTTCCTGGATATATTATAGGGTTACTGGGGATAGGTTACAATGATCTATCAGTGGTATGACTATAACATTTGAATAATTTTTGTAGGGTTTTATCAAATTAGATTATTATATTTTTTATTCAAACAAAAGTAAATACTATGAAAAAATATTAAACATTCTTATTACTAGAAATACAAAAAAAGATTTACTCTAAATTCCTGTAATTCATACTGCTTTTTGGGCAACGGAATTTTAGGTACTATGCGATAAGAATTTACAACATTCTTTCGGTTAGCATAAAAAAATCTGATTCACAAAAAATATTCAAACACAATGTAAAAAAATGGATTAAAAGTAATGATAGGGAATTTACCGGAGCACCCACCCAAGTCTTAAATTATTGATTCAATGAATTACGAAGCAAATCTTAGTAGGTTATATTATATTCATAGGTATTTTAAAATTACACAATAATTTTGCAAAATTACTTCCTTAACACAAGCTAGCCTAGTGAGGCGGGTTATGTGAAACTTCAACTATAACTGTTATTGTATTATTTTCTATTTTACTTTATAAACCACTGTACACTTACAGTATTATATTATACATGTCTTTTAATTATAGTTAAATTTAATTACAATAAAGATATTATTATTATTTTTTAGAATGTCCAAAATTATGGACTGTACTAAAACTATGTTCAGGCTTTGACATGAATTTTCCCTCAAATGTATATGTTTGTCGTATTTTTGTCATTGCTTCATTCTTGTTTTATGTATGTGCTGTTCTTTTTCTGTAGCTCTTATTTATTTCAGTTCGTGTTATGTATTTTATGTAATTGGACATTGGTCCGTAAATAAATTTGTGTCTCAGAGTAAGAACCCAGAGAGTATACCTGGCCGTTACAAACGTTAAAATTAGTTGGTTCGAAATGGCGTAAGATTAAAAAAAAAATCGCCACCATTCCCAAAAATTTGGCCATTGTAATTATTTCTCGTACTACAAATCCGCCATAGTGATTTCAGGTGTGGCCGGCCATTGTTTCCCGGACATGTTCGTGTTTACAATGGGGGCCGCCCGGACCGTTCAAGTGTTAAAAAACAAAAGGTCCGACAACGCCCGGTTAATTTATGTCCGGATTCCGTGCCGCCACACAACGAGATAAAGTATTTCAGAATTCGACGGAGGAAAAGGGCGGCTGATTCTGAATGCTCCACATTTTAGGCAAACAGATTTTCCAGTGCAGGTGGTGAGGGTCGCATCTTGTAAGTGGTGTGCCACCTTGTTTAATGTATTGTTGCTACATTGAACGGGAAATCATGCATTCCACAGCAGATGCTACAAATATAACGGATCATGCAAGCAGAATATTATGTTGCATTTTGGCTTAAAGTTGCAAAAATACAAGAAAATAAAACGATATTTTCACAGTAATCTTTTTCATAAAATTCCGTCGTTTTTTAATTTAACTCCGTGGCATAGCGGTAAACTCTTTGGGATAGAGTTGAAAATAAACGTGGCTAAATTTCTTTCTGAATTGCCATCATTAGAGACAATGTTGGATAAGAGTGGCAAATAGACTGTGGGATCTCCACTGCGGTATGTTGTGAAGATAAAGGGGACGGGGTGAGCGAGGAGATAGGGAAGAGGAATGTAAGGAAGTGGAAATGTGGGAAAAAGTGAAGTGGGAATATGGGGAAGTGAGAAAGCGGGGAAGCTATGAAGTGAGGGGTTTGTGAAGAGGGGAAGTGGGAAGTGGTGAAGTGGGGAAATGTGAAGTGAGAAAGTGTGAAGTGCGTGAGTAGTGGGGAAGTCGGGAAGTGGGGAAGTGGTGTTGTGGGGAATTGGGGACGTGGGGAAGTCGGGAATTTGGAAGTTGGGAAGTGTTGTAGTGGGGAAATGGGGAAGTGGGGTAGTTGGAAGATCTGGAAGTGGGGAAATTTATGGCTATTCAGAAGTGGTCACCAAACACGACTAAAGCAATGAGCCATTCAAGCAACATCAAGATTCTGAATGGAGGTCTTTCATCGAGGCAATACAGAGATTATCTACCGCCTCCACATCATCCGATGATATTCCCTTGTCCGGCGAATTTATAAAATTCAAGCAACTTCGTGCGTTTGTTTTCTTTTATTCTCAATACATGTCCTGCCCGACGGAGTTGTCTCAGTAGTACAAACCCCGTCATTGGCGGTTTACCTTAACCACACAGAAGTTATGATGCTTAATAAAATTTTACCACCTCCCATTAAAATGAAGATAAACCCTGCGAGGGGCGGTTAATTCCACGCGCCGCCACTGGCAGCCGCAGGTCCGTATAATGATGCATTGTGCGGGAAATGAAATTCGTTAGGTCGCCATAGCGGGCCGGCCATGCGAGCGGCGCCCTTATTTATGCCCTCGCCCTCGCCGCGATTCACCACGCCACGCCACTGTGTTCAGATTGCGCGAAACCCTTGAACTTTGCACCCACAGTGGCTGGAATACAGAATATTCTCGAATGACAATGTGCAAATTGCGTTGCACCCAGCCATGGTGATATTTAAAGGTCGTAATATTATATTTCAAAGAGTAACATTACGGTTGCATTCACCGTTTTCATCCGTATTTGATAATGGTTGTGTTGAACCAAACAATGGTATCGAATAACCAGTACTGAACACATCTTATTATTCTATATTGATAACATTTTTGATATGACTTTACAAACGGAACGTAAAAATGTTATTTATATTTTGAGAAAAATTAATAAACAGACAACCATTCTACAAAAAGAAGAAATGAATTTAGAGTTCCCTTTCGAAAGAAATCAAAATCTCAAAACTCATTACTATACTCGTATAGAGGCATGAAGTTCTTCCAAGAAATACCGACCAATATAAAACAAGAGGAAAATGTTTTGAAATTTAAGAAGGAAGTGACGAAACACGTAAAGTACATTTTTTAATGTCGTAATTTTTAAAGTTTAATAATTGAAGTAATTCTTAATTGTGTGTAGATATTATGTTCATATTAGAATGCGTGTACATTGGTTACATGTATTCCACTCTAATTACATTAATTACACGTGTTATATTTCAAGTTAAATACATAGATATTTAAAAAAAGGAAAAGAAGCATATTTACCGTACGATTTTAATGTCACTTAAAAACACACTCTCTTCTAACATTTTGAACTCAAATGTTTTTCAGGACGCTTTGTCTGGAGGTCTAAAAACTTTCAAATGGCGAGCTCTATCGTTATTTATTTATTTTATTTATTCATTTATTTATTCATTAATGCCCCAAGGGGCTTTTACATATTTTAACATTAAAATGTTTATGTGTATAGAACTTTAAAAAAATAACATGATGCATAGTTGGTAAATAAGTGAAACATATTTATAATATATATGAAGGTATAATAATGTATAAGTGCATGCCACAGAGAAGTTACAAAGGGAAAGGTTTTTAATTTAAAGATACTACTTTTTTTAATAAAAATACTAATAGCCTGATCTACATGATACATCATACACAAGTGTGTAATATAATACTCTTATAATATGAGTGCATGACATTGTGAAAAAAAAATCATTGTGTTTTTATTTATTTTATTTTATTTTATTTGGAAAACCAACAGTTTACAGCAATAATTACACTTATCAAATATATTTAAAAAATGAACCAATAATAGGTTTTCACTTAAGTATTTAAATTATTTAGTTTAAAAAAAAAGAGAAGAAAAAAGTTACAAGGTTAGCCTATGAGGTTAGGATAATGGGAGGGAGGGGAACGGAAAGGGAAAGGATCTAGTTTGTGTATAGTAATATGTATTATGTGAATGTTATTTGATTTTTGGTTTGAAATTATAAGGGGCTGAGTTGAATAAGTCGAACTCACTGTATGAAGTGTTAAAATTTTGTGAAGCGCTTTGAATAAAGGTGTTTTGTTTTGAGTTAGTGTTGCATTGAGATATGTTTAGTGTGTGGTTCTGTCTGGTTTGTCTATTGGGCACTCTTAATTGGATTCGTTCAAGTAATTCAGGGCAATCTATCACAGAGGTGGCTATTTTTTGTAAAAACAGTACGTCTGCGGAATTTCTGCGGCTTTCTAGTGACGAAATCCCGAAAAACGCGGATGACTCCTCATGACTCGAGTGGGGACGATAGCCCCGAAAATCGAGGTATCGTAGAAAACGGTTTTGTATTTCGGATGATGTAAAAATGTATGAAATTGCATAATACATAATATAGTATATGATACATAGAAAGAAAAAAAAGAGGAACAAATTTTTGGATTGTAGACGAGTACAAAGATAATATATATAAAAAAATAATAATTAAACCTTTATGATATTTGGACAGATCTTCTGTTTGAAATAGGTCTAAATTATTATTATTACATTGACACAATTCAATGACAGTTCAATTATGAGCTTTGATAAAGTTCAAATAACTTTATGCTAATGTTGTCGTACAGTATTGTAAAATTTCCCTGTCAAAGTCAGGTATAGGTACCGCAATGCCATAGGCCACCCCAAGTGGATCGCTATGTTTGGTGACTTGGCAGGGTTACCCGGGTTCAAGAGGTGAGGTTTGTCCAGGTCTTGGTGGCGGATGTATCTGCCGACCAGCCGCGTGGCGGGCCTGATCTCCCTCCGATTGAGGGAGACCGCTTTTCCTCTCCAGCCGGACGTTTTTAACCAATCGCAATTCATCGCATTGGGACGGATGGATTAATACGTTCATCACTCCTGATACACTGCCCCCTAGACTCCTACCCACTTCTCATACATTTTTCTTACAAAGTACTTCATCTACTTCATTTTATTAACCCTAACCAAGACCCTCTACACAGCATTCCCTTGAGCGAAATAATTTGTAACGAAATAATCTAATATCATATACAATAATAATATGTATTCCATATATTCCTGATGAAGAAAGCATCGCTTTCAAAACATGTTGATATCTGTGTATATTAATAAAGTGGTGAATACAAAGTATTTTTTTAATAATGATACCACAAAGTGAATACCAATCTTTTCAACAAATTATAAAATAACATAATGTTTAAAAATTTACAGAAGTCGTGGGTTTAGATTTAGATGGCAAAGAGAGTATTTTAATAGGCTATTTAACTTTTTCTAAGAAATTTCTTCATCGCAAGTAATATGTTTAAATAATTTTACATCTTAAATTGAATTCATGAACCAAACTCCTGGAAAAACATTTATCCTCCTTATCCGTCAAAATTAATATTTCCTACAGTTGT
The DNA here is from genome assembly GCA_022606495.2 of Halesus radiatus. NCBI lineage: Eukaryota > Metazoa > Arthropoda > Insecta > Trichoptera > Limnephilidae > Halesus > Halesus radiatus. Next base: position 6,075 of record JAHDVE020008315.1, read on the forward strand.
TTGTGTCGATTCCTTTGTTTCATTCCGAGACTGTTTAACCCAGCGGTTCTCAACAACTTTGGTAGAGGGTGAGGTAGAAATATCAATTTACGAATTTAAAAGCAAAAACCAATGTTTGTTTGACTGTCACTTATTAATTACTCTTTTACAGAAAATGCGAACTCAAGTTGTGTTCAAATGATATTTGATATATTTATTTATTCCGCTTACACAAGGTTGTAACAATACGACTATACAATTTAAAGGTAAATGAAACGTAATACGCGCTCATAGATGGCGCTTAATTACTTTCAGCACGTAATGCATATAAATATAGAAATGAATTGTTTGTTGGCGGGTATACAAACGGAATATAAAACGGAATAAATTGTTATTCACATCTACCAGCACCGCGCAGTGCAGAACAGTACAGTACAGATACGACAACATTCGTTGCATACGTTATTTAAAAACACATTCATATTACGGTATACGTAAGCGTAACGTATCCGCGCATGCACGGGCCAGCACCAGTCATGAATATCGGCTAGATTATTTTGACGTGCTGGTGGCCGCTTGTGACGTCTGCGCCTGCGCAGTTAGTATGAACACATAGCGTTAGCATCGCCATTTTCCTTAGTTTGCGTTATTAGACGTAGATATTGCTAAAATCGATAAGATAGATAATGATAAATTTATTGAATTAGTCAGGAAATTTGGGTTATAAAGTAATAATAAACATGGGAATAGAATTATAAACATGGGAATAGAATTATAAAATCCTCCGCTGTGCCTGTACTATACTGTTCTGCTCTCCGCGGTGTCGGAAGATGTGAATATACCTTTAAGCTCAAGTCCTTCAAGAAACTGTTAAAATAGAATATATTATTATTAATGTATTATTGAATTAAACTTTTGTTTTTTTTTTACAATCTACTTGGGGGACTAAAGCTTTAAACTAAATATAACATTTTATTCAATTTCATATTCCATATGTATAATCGCCAACAAACAATTCATCCCCATATTTAAAATCATTTCGGGCTGAAAGTGTTTTTATTTTTTATTTTTTATTTATTTATGGAGATAATACAGATACAGACAGAAGTAATATCGAAGCAATATAGAAATATTTAGAGAACTCGTCTGTATCATAACCTATTTCTCACTGATTATTATTATAAAGATAAATAAACAAATAAACATTAAAAATAACATTTAGACAAGCTAATTTATTTATTTATTCATTCATTAACGCCCCAAAGGGCTTTTACATATTTTAACATTAAAGTGATTATGTGTACAGAACTTGTACAAAAAATAACATGATGCATAGTTGGTATATAAGTGTAACATATTTATAATATATATGAAGGTATAATAATGTATAAGTGCATGCCACAGAAGTTATAAAGGAAAAGGTTTTTAATTTGTAGATCCTACTTTTTTTTAATAAAAATAGTAATAGCCTGATCTACATGATACATAATACACAAGTGCATAATAATTATAATATGAGTGCATGACATTGTGAAAAAAAAACATTTTGTTTTTATATTTCGGATGATGTAAAAATGTATGAAATTGCATAATACATAATATAGTATATGATACATAGAAAGAAAAAAAGAGGAACGAGTTTTTGGATTGTAGATGAGTACAAAGATAATATATAAAAAAATAATAATTAAACAATAGCTCTTATACGATGCTCTTATAATTGTTGCAACATAAAAATATCGTTCATGTATCTTTTAAACATGTGTAAACTTAGGTTAAATATATCTATAGCAGAGGTGAATTTATTTCCAAGTATATGTAGACGAGAAATGGGTGCATGCATTTGGTAGTTTGTCCCAGAATTATTGTTACAGAATAACATATTTTGCCGAGTTTGTCAATGAGGTACTTTGAAATTGATTAGTTGCAGGAGTACACAGCAGTCTAATACACAATAAGTATGTATTTTGAGTGTATTTAGCAAGAATGTATAGTTTATGTGTTGTATTGGTATGTGTAGTTTGAAGTTTAAAACGTAAAAATTTGCGCTTCACGCGTTCAATATTTTTTATATGAATGATATAGTATGGGGACCACACTGTTGAAGGTTGTGTTACACAGAATTTTTTTTTGAAAAAGTGCACAACTGAATTGAGTAACAGAAGGTAAATAAACTTTACAAATAATACTTACAAGAATGTGATGGGAAAAAATAATGATTAAATTTAAAATATTGCTATACAAGGAAACAATAAAAAAGTCCATAATGTCCAAACACTATTTGTTGAAGTTTGTTTATTTAATATTATTATATGAAAACAGCTTTCAATTCTCTTTTAAAAGCCCTACATGTATCAAAGAATATGTCGGAATCCATCAGGGTTTGATTTTGATTAAATAACTCGCACATTATTCTGATTGGATCCCTGACACTAGTATTTGTGCCCGTCCGGCTAATGTGGAACCTAGTTGTTCTGGGTGGTATTTTGAAGTCTATTAGTTGGAGTAAGGTAGGACAGTTGATAATGTAATTGCACACTTTATATAGGGTAATGAGATCAAGGTATTTTCGCCGGTTAGTGAGAATGGAGACATTATAGATAGAGGGCATATGTACGTATCCCCGTTTAGGTGCGCTCATTCTGTAATTAAGGCAATGCAGAAATTTTCTTTGAATACTTTCAATTTTGTCTTTGTAGATACCGTAGAGTTGAGTTCATATGGGGACGCAGTATTCAAGTTGAGAACGGACCAGCGTATAGTAAAGGAGGAGGTAGGTTTCAGGTTTTCGAAATACACGACTGTTTCTGATGACAAAGCCCAGCATGCAGTAAGCTTTATTTACAATATTATCAATATGCACATCGAAATGAAGTTTTGAATCAAAAAGTATGCCTAAGTCTCTTATACTGTACACGCGCTCGAGGCAGTAGTTACCAACATAATAATTATTTGTGATGGCTTTATGATTTGTAGTGAAGCTTATTTGTTTACATTTGTTGTAACTTAGATACAATTTATAACATTGTAAAACGCTTGAAACCTTACTAAATCTCTTTGGATGAGCAGACAATCATTTATATTCCTAACAACGGCGAATATTTTTATGTCATCAGCGTACAAGGGAAACAGTGCAAAAGACATTTAGTAACGCTATTGATAAAAAGAAAAAATAACAGTGGGCCTAGGATTGATCCCTGTGGCACATCAGAGGTAACTCGTTCCCACATAGAAGTATGTCCTCGTAATGATACAACTTGTTGTCGTTTTGTTAAGTACGAAACAACCTTTACTTGTTTCGTTCACCCTTAATGTATTTGGTGTTAGAATTGTATCATTGGCCAATAAAATGCGAACATTTAAAATTGAGGACAAAATAAAAGAAAAAAAAAAGCGAACAATAATAAAGCTACGTCTACTTAATGCTACAAAAAGCGTAATTATGAAATACATATTACGTAAGTTCATTTTTAGACATGGTTATATATATATATAACTATAATCACGACATTCACCAACATAATACAGGACAACAGCACAAACCACACATATTAAAAATACACTCGACAAAATATGGGCTGAAATTAAATGGCAAGACTGCAGATTGCCAACGAACAAACAACACTTTACATCAATAAAAATAAGCACGTTTAGTCGATGTGAACTGTGTTTTGTTTGTTAGCGATCTGCGAACGATAACAAGTTACCGACATTACCGGTAAATCTTTTTGTCGATATTCTGTGCTAGAGGGACAGCTATAACAAGTTGCCCGAGGAATTGATAAAAGGGTGCGTTTCGGACAAATCTCGAAATAATGTTCTGAAATCTTATTTTTTGAAATGCTATTTGGAAAACCATTTATTATAAATATCAACTCTGTTCTGATAGCCGTCGTGCTAAGCTTTGTAGATTCTGATGTGGGTATTATTTTTTCTCTCTTTTTATGTATTTTTATTATATCTGTATGTTTCGAGCCTGTAAATTTATTTATGTTATTTTCCTATACATATTTACCTTGAAAACTCCGTAAAACCTAATATTATGTAGCAATATTAACAGTCCATAATGAGTTGAATTGATAGCCCATGAGAGTGCAAAATCGTTTATTTGAAATATAAAAAAAAAAGAAAAAAAGAAGGATCTAATCTAATGTGGCAACCAAGCACAAATGTTGGGCACGCATTCAGCGTGTCTTCCGGATATACACAGTTTCCGAAGGAACAAAGATGCAAGTTCTTCGCGTAGTATCTTCCAATAAAAGATCTGTAGAACAAGCACAGCGTTTGAATACCTGACATCTTTGTTCTTAAGGTAGCCATCCAACCGTCAAGATAGGGGAATATATCGAACGGACGACCAGCCCGTTTCTTCAGAGTCAACAAAATAACTCACGCCCACGAGCATCGTATTGAGAAGCCCCGGAATAACGTAAGCCCCCAAATAAAATTCTCCAACCCGGGAAGAGGCTTGGTGATCCCTTATTAAAAGTTGAATTCGGGGAAGCCACTCAGGGCAATCTCTTCCCTTGAAAAATGATCCCCGAAATCCTGAAAATAACTTATGCTCACAGCAAGCTATTAACTTGCAAATGAGTATTTGTACGCCCGCTGAAAAATCTGGCGGTTTATGTAAATTTTTGGAAAATTCTTCAGGGGACCGGGATAATTTTCCTTTGATATTATTTATTGTTATATTATGTCGCCTCGTTTGGTGCTGGTGGATAGAGAATTTCATTATGTTGTTTGATTATTAGCGTTTTATTCTGCATTGTTTTAATTTTATTTTTATTATAAAATACCTGCTGCATATTAATCACACCTATGGATGTACAAAAAAAATATTGTGTTAATTATATCACATTTTTGGAATGATCATGAATTACTCAATACAACTAGCTTTGTTCACGTGAAATTGAATTCACTGACTTACCTTGAAGTGTGACATTGAATGCAATGTCTTTTTTTATGTAAATACCGCAGAAGAGTACCCAGCATCCGGAGCCAGTGGGACTGCGGCATCTCTAACACCCGTAGGTTGTCTGAAGCTGAAGAGATTGTGGAAATGAAGGAGATGGAAAAGATGAAGGTTGGAAGTACTTGGATATTCAGATCTGGTAACTCATAGAAGAATACCACAAGAAATGCCAATTGGACGTGTTTCGTGATCCAGGAGTCTGGTACATAACTATGTATCATCATCATTATGAAATTCAAATGGGATGGCGATATACGATATTAGGCAAGTGTAAAAAAGAGGAGCGCAAGCCAAATGGGATAGAATCAATGGGAATTAAGTGAAAAACACAAGGGCTTCCATTTAAATCTACGGGGAAGGGACATCTAGTGTACGAGTATATTATTTATTCTATGTAGTCACTTAACACGCCTATTATTGCCATTTCAAGCTACGCCACTGTTTTGATTCTGAATGGTGGCCTTTCGCAAAGTGTTTCCATACTTATAGTGTGGGGAAAATTGAAGGATTCATCAAAATTTCAATGTTATTATTCAGTTTCTTTAAAAGTTCCGTCCAATTTCTGTTATTATTCAACACTGTGAAACAACTGGCCCGGAATGTAATAATAACAGAACTTTCACAATACTTGAGTATTAATATTGAAATTTTGAAGAACTGTTGAAATTCCCTGAAATAACCCGCGTTTAGTATCTACCGCTATGAACTGTTGCAGTTAACCTTGGCCCCAGCTTCATATACTCTCAAGACGGTTCTACCATTTTAGCTACGATGTCAGGAAACTGCTTTTTAAGACATACTGTACTGCCCTATACACATTTGATCTGTGGACACAATACTCAGCAGTGCAATGGGACAAGCTGAGGGTGTGCTACAACATTACATACAGGCAACTTCTGGAACTTACAAGGTGAGGTGTCTTTACGATGTTCACTCAAGGAAGGGTCCACTCATTCCCCGCCTTACTTCGCCACCGACTAGCCAGCTTCTGGGGCATGACACGGAAGTCAACCAACGCCATTGTTGTGGCTGCATCCGAGTGGCTCAGCTCTCCACTCAATGAGCGATGGATGCAGATGATGCGGTTACCAGCCTGAAAGACGATCCCTTAAATTAATTTAATTTATTTTACCTCATTGACTAATATGTTTTTCACTATATTTCTATTTTCTTTCATACATTTTTACATTCCTATTTTACTTTTTTTTATTTACTGTATCTCATGTAATATGGCAGGTTTGCACTATCCACCCAGTCCTGCTGGATTAAAAACTTTAATAATTATATTACGATCATTTAAAATCTTTCAGGTTGTGTTCCCTAAAGGGAGTGTACTTAATTTTAAATCCCAACTAGTTGAGGTTGCAGAGTTTTATTTCCGCATTATTCCATTCCATCCTTTTGACTTGTTTTACTTAATATGGTAATAATTAAGGTATTTCGCCAATCGTAATGGTGCAAACGGAAAAGTGACTAATTAACTAACTAACCACCACACCGTTTCTCCGCAGGGACAGGCAGAGAGGACAGACCGCCAAATAACTCGATCTTGGCATACACTTTTTGCTACATTCACATTTATGCATCGTCTCATACATTCTCTTCTGTTATTCTGACTTCTGACATGGCCCGACTCAAGTATCTGCTTTACTTGATCGTGCCATATCTTCCTAAGGCATCCCCGACTTCTTCTTCCGTTCACGTTCGCGTCATATTTACTCCTTACACGACTTTAATATTCTTTTTTAATACATTGAACGCCGAAACAGCTGTCACAGTAATAAAAACTAATATACTTGCAGAACTTAATAATGAGATTATTAAATTTGATTTACATTAAATTTCTAAAATAATTAATGGAGTTCGACGAATTAAACACAAAAAAATTAAAAGCTCCTTTCTTCATTCATTCACTCTACATGCCCAAACCATCTAAGCGTCTCTTTCTTAATCTTACTAATTATACTTAAATCAGCCTTGCATTTTTGCGAATCTCAACTTTTAGTTTCACCACATATTCCCTTCAGAGATCTAATTTCTAAAGTATTCAGTCCACTTTCATCCATCCTCTGCCAGTTCCATGCCTCACTAAATTGCATCAGGGTTGGTATCAGCACTCCATTATGAAATGCTAGCTTCGCTTCTTTAGATACAATTTTGTTAGTCTCAACCGCGTTCAGTCTTTAGTTTATGGAGTTTCCTCCATCCACCCTTCTTTCAATATCCCTATCAGTCTTTCCATCTCTCATAATAAACATACTTCCCAAATATACAAACTCATCAACCTGCTCCAAATATTCATCATCCACCACTATAGTGCACACTGTTTTAGTACTCTCTCTTTTAAACATCAGGACTGATACTTAATAATAATTATATCTGCCCTTTCGCACCGGGGGCGATAATCATGTTTCTTTAATGATTTCACCCCGGATTACGGTACATTACAAGTAAATGTTTTTTCGTAACAAAAAGTTAGCTAGGCAGTTCGTTTTTTTACAGGAAAACATCCAACTTTTCGGTTCCAGAATTTTGAAACTTTTTTAAAAATTTTATTTCTAGGTAAAGGCTGAATTTAAAAACAGGATAAAAAATATAGAGTAAAATTATTAAACCACACATGTATCTTTTTGAAAAATTTCACAAAATGCAAAAAGAGGATGCACGCCACTGGAATAAGGGTTTAATTAATTCCAGTGCAGTGTAATGAATTTCATACATTAAACGGTTAAGGAACAATCTTAGTGGAGTTTTACCACGGCAATAAAAAGCGAAATGGACGGCTAAACTTTTTACGACATCTTTCAATATTTAATTACGTCGCTACCCTTCATAGAGACTCTCTAGGCTTGAATATTTGCAATTCATTAAACGTTTCATAAAGCATGAAGCACTCTACAAGAGTTTCATGGTGAAATTACACGGTTAAACGATGTATCATAATTTACTTTTATTAATTTTAATTAGTCATTAAGATTTTTTGACGTAAAAAACAGAAAATTTTCTTGAAATCATTCTACACTTTACTTCAGTCTATGGTATATGTTTGTTCAAAGAAGGAACAAAGTAGAACATTTTTATTAAACATTTTTTTATATATTTAAACCACTAGTACGTGTGTAGTATATTCCAACCATTGACGTGCAGTCCAAAAAGGCTAAAAAGCTGAGTTAAAAACATACTATCTTATTCACATAAAAAAATATGAACGCGAAAAACTTTGAAACTTCAAACTACACATACCAATACAACAAATAAACTATACATTCTTGCCAAATACACTCAACTATTGAGAACTCCTGCAACTAATTAACTTCAAAGTACCTCATCGACAAAGTCGGCAAAATATATTTTTCTGCTACAATAATTCTGCGACTAACTACCAAATACAGGCACACGTTTCTCGCCTGCACGCACTTGGAAACAAATTCACCCCTGCTATAGATATATTTAATATAAATTTACCCATGTTTAAAAGATACCTGAATGATATTTTTTATGTTGCAACAATTATAAGGTCATCGCATAGGAGCTAATGTATAAAAAAATATTATCGTTTTAATAATCTACAACCCAAAAACTTGTTCCACTTTTTTTCTTTCTCGCACTATATAATGTATTATGCAATTTCATATTATATATTACGTACACTTTTACGTCATCTGAAAAGCACGCTGCTTTCTTCACTATGACATGCACTCATATTATATTATATTATACTTATATTGTATATCATATACATCTATCACTATGTAATTTTTTTTTAAGGATTATCTGCTACTTATTAACTTCTCCTTTATAACTTCTCTATGTCATCTACTTATACATACATACTCGTATATTTTATTATAAATATGTTTCATCGTATAGCTACTATATATCATATTCTTTTTTGTTAACTTAAAACATTATTTTTCTTTCTATACACAAAATAATGTAAAATATTAAAATATGTAAAAGCCCATCAAAGCGTTAAAAATTAAGAAGTAAAATAAAACAAAATAAAATAAAATAAAATAAAATAAAATAAAATAAAATAATAAATAAAATAAAATAAAATAAAATAAAAATAAAATAAAATAAAATAAAATAAAAAAAATAAAATAAAAATAAAAATAAAATAAAATAAAATAAAATAAAATAAAATAAAAATAAAATAAAATAAATAAAATAAAAATAAAATAAAATAAAAAAATAAAATAAAATAAATAAAATAAAATAAAATAAAATAAATAAAATAAATAAATAAAATAAAATAAAATAAAATAAAAATAAAATAAAAATAAAATAAAATAAAAATAAAATAAAATAAAATAAATAAAATAAAATAAAAATAAAATAAAATAAAATAAAATAAAATAAAATAAAATAAAATAAAATAAAATAAAATAAAATAAAATAAAATAAAATAAAATAAAATAAAATAAAATAAAATAAAATAAAATAAAATAAAATAAAATAAAATAAAAGAAAATAAAATAAAATAAAATAAAATAAAATAAAATAAAATAAAATAAAATAAAATAAAATAAAATAAAATAAAATAAAATAAAATGAAATAAAAAGAACATAAGAAAAAAAGTTTGTCTGTATGTCCTCGGTTTTCTCGAAAATTATCTGCCTGGTTTCGCTAAAAATAGCAAGGTTTGTTCTCATTAGTGCCGGGAACTTTTAGAGAGTAGTTTGAATGAAATCCAATATATAAAACTGTTGCTATAACGTTTTAAAATTAGTATTAAAAACATCGAACCAGCCATGAGGTATTGAGGTTAGTCCATAGATATACCACTCTGGTTAGCCATAGATTACATATTCAAAAGTATATTTTCAAAATGGAAAACACAAGTAGGTATCTAAAGAACTTTATTATTTATGGTAGATATATATTTTGAAATGTTCGGATTAAAAGAAAATTTTCAAATGTATTTTTCTTTATTTTGAAATAGTAATAGTCGTCACAAGGCATTACTTTCACTGTCCAGTCAATTATGGCACCCAAACGAAAAGTAATAATTGACAACTTCATAACTTTACGGTAAATCTGTCGAAGGTTTTTGTTGGTATATATGCCAGCTTTCGGGTTAAGCAAATATATTACAGTACACATATTATATTACAAGAAACCATAAAATTAATGAAAGGAAATAGAACTCGGGGACACCTCAGAAAGACAAAGCAAGATAAAGTGAACCATGTAATTGAATCGTGTCAAGTCAAGAGTCGGAATAACAAAGTAAGATTGTATGTATGAAAATGCATGAAGCAAAGAGTGTATGCTGATATGGATTTGTATAGTATTCCATCATCTCTATGGAGTATTTGGAATGGCGTTATTGTTAGTAAATTATTTGATAATTTTGAAAAGACATGCTTTGGCATAGTTCAGATAGTAGTAACATTTTTATATGATATATGTTTTCTTTTTCGGTAGCTCCGCACAGCAGGCCCTGAGAAAATAATTTCCTTCGAGTCCTATGTCATCTTTTGGGTGCCGTGTGGAGAGTCTTTTAGAGGATATAAAGGAGTGAAACTAGGGATCGAAGAGACCCATGTTTTGGAAGAAAGGAAACAGATCATTCAACAGCCGAGCTGTTGAAAACGAGAACGAGTCGTCGAAGTCCGAATATCCTAGTTTTTTGTTTGTTTATTAATATGCATCATTATCTTCAGTCTGTCTTATTATTCAACTGGACGTATTATCACGACGGCCTCCATGGTCGAGGGGTAAGGCTCTCGACTACAAATCCGAACGTCGCGGGTTCAAATCCTGGCGTGCGCAAGTAAATTTTATTTAATTAATTTGTGCTCTTTCACAATTAATTCATTTAAAACTAATATATGGTATATTTTCACACGTTTCAGAGTGGAAGATACTCTCAGTATCGCCCTGGTGAAAGACCACCATTCAGAAATGAAACGTTCCTTGAAATGGCTTTTAGCGGTGTTTGGTGACCAGATTGGAATAGCCAGGTATTTACACACCTTCCTCTTCCTCTTCTCCTTCCCCTCCCCAATACCTTCAGCCTTACAACACTCCCCAATTGAGAAAGCCATAGTCTCACTGGATCCAGACGGTTGCGAGCAGTTTGGACTACTGTGTGGTATTCAGATAAAAGAGGCCTCCCGAAGGTTTTTTTTTATATGAATACCATACAAAAATCTCAACTGTCCGAAACCAATGAGTATATGGAGTATCCAATTTATTGGAGTATGTTGTGGGGATAAAAGGAATGGAAAACAAATATTTTTTTCATCGTGGTTGTTGGTTAAGTAAATTATATACGCACCCACAAAAGGGTTTTTCCACTGTTCTTTTTCATTATCTGCAATAAATTATCTATAACGATTTAAAATACGCCATTTTAATTTGCCGCCAAAACGACACGTTCATTTTTGTTCATGAATATGGCGTTGTTGACGTCACGCCGACTAACTATCTTACCAGCCAATAGCGTTATGTACTTCAAAATGACAGACAATGTAGCCAGTTTGAACTGTTTCGTATTGCGCGGTTGTAGATCGTTTTAAAAAACAAAATTATTATGGAAATACTGAATGAATTAAAACAAACACTTTGTTTTAAACCACTAATTTATTTTTTAATTATCAACAACCGGTTTCGCTTATCTCAAGCTTCATCAGGGTAAAACTTAAAACTAATTATAGTATGATACTTATAGTTGGGACATATAAAAGGAAGGAGTCAAAATATAGAAAAAATGTAACAATGAGACATAGATATACTTGTTGTACGAGACTTGTAGAGCCCGTACAAGAAAGAAGGGTATATTTTGAAGTATTATTTATCGAGGAGAGCAGGTCCAGGTGGAGTAGAGTCTTTCGCCTGTTGATGAGAGCAGGTCCGGTTGATTTTCACGGTGACGCAGCGTTTACAGTTGAGGTGTTACTTGGTCCGAGCCGTGAGCGGGAATGAATCCGAATGTTTTTGATTTTTTTTTTGATTTTACGGATTCTTTCGTAATCCTCTAACTAGCTGGGGCTTATACAAATACCCCTCATGTGTTCTGGCTAACTAGTACTCCGGCACTTTGGCCTTATTACTATCACCATCTGATGGTTTATTTAAATTGACTGAATTTATTAGTTACATTTCATGACTTTTAGGGAAAAGATCTTAACTGGATAAAAAACCCTAAACAAAACTGGGAAAGGCAAACATTTGGTTCTGAACTATTTACTGTTGTTTACTTTTAATTTTACTGAAGTTAAATATTTCATTATTTCAATACTTTACATTTCAGGTACTTGAATCCGAATGTATCACGTGTATGGGCTTTTATAGGCCGTACGGAGGTATTTTCGCAGGATTTTACTTGCACTTGTTGTTGTTGATTTGTTTGTTTCAGAGGTCATTCAACTGACGTGTTGTTATTGATTCAGTTTTGTGCAAGTTTAAGCTTGCCTGAATTTTGTTTACGTCTTATTTATGTGCCTATATATGGCCCGTTTGATATACTTGTATATAACAGAATGGGACAAAACATAAAAAAGAAAGATACAGAACGTCAAAGGAGGGGTTAAGTAGATTTGGTGAAATTTTAATTTAACGGGAGATGTGTATAATATGGGACTGTAAGACAAACTTTATTTAATAAATATCTCAAACCACCAAGAAATTGTTTTCTACGAAAACAGAAAAAAAGAAAATCAGAAATATTAACTTTATATCTTCGACACATTTTTCACGGTATCTGTAGTTTGTGAAAATATCCAATTAACATTGCTGAAAATAAATAAATATAGATAATAACTAAATATATATAATAAATAAATATTCATAATAAATAAATATCTATAATATATAAATATAGATAATAAATGAATATAGATAATAAATAAATATAGTTCCAGTCCTAAAAATTCAAACTATTTCAAATAAATGTCAACTCTTCTTGTGCCACCAATCTTCTAATAAATGTAACATCAATAGAAAAATAGAAAAGGAGGATAAAATAGCAAGTGTGAAAATATCATCTCTATACTTTAATTTTCTAATAAAACTGTGTTCATGTGAAGCTACCTGCCAGGTAAGTATGTTTTTCTGTATCTGTCCATACTTAGATAAAGAATAGGAATTAAAATTTGTACAGCGCCCCCGAGGTGATTTTTCACAAAAACGGCTCTATACAAGTAATTCAATTATTATTATTATTAATAATAAATACATATGGTTAATAAATAAATATAGATAAAACATAAATACAGATAATAAATACATATAGATAATAAATAAATATTGCTAATAAATAAATATAGATAATAAATCGTGACGGAATCCAAAGGAAAATTAATAAACGAATTTATTTTTGGTTATAATATGCCGTCCACGCTCATTCCCAAATCCAAGCTTTCCCAAACTTTAATACGACACAAGTTGAATAGATTAGTTTCCCCTTTGGCCGCCAGGTTCCGCTTAAACTTTCGATAATAATTTCAACAATTCTAATTTCGAAATCGACCTTAAGCCGTTAGCAAAACCTGTTGCGGGTAGTTGCTAACTAACTCCGGGTCGAGTAACTAACTGGCCCTCACGGATTATTGTTTTCATAGACTTTGCAGGGAAACTGAAACAATCACCGGCGTTACTTATTGTTGGAGCTGAACTATTGTTGTGACCCGGAAAACCCGGGATCATATGACACCCGTATTTTGTGACTTATTGTTGCAAAATTGAAAGGGAATAAGTGCGCGGTAGTCGCAATTTAAATTGTTTCAATGATTAAGCAATAAAATAAATTAATCATTGTAGATAGTGTTAGCAAGTTAAAATGAAATATTAAATCAGCAAAGATACATAAAACAAAAAGTAACGGTCGCATCTGAGACTAAAATCCAGGACCTAGGTCTATCTATCTGGGACCAGCGCTCCAATTTTTATCGATATCGTACTTCAATTTTAGAACTGTTATTTTTTGTTGTTGCTATCTTTCTATATAGACTACAAGATTCTACCGGAATTTATTTGCAATCTAGATAGTGTCTCGCATATGCCCAACCGATTTTTATTTATATGGGACATCTATTGCCTTTTTCTACGAGTCTAGTATTAATATTCAACTTTTATTGGAGGCTTATAAAACTCATTGTAATATATACATTTTAAATCATTGAACATTATATTAACAAATCTCAAATCAAATATGAAACAGAAAAACACAGAAAACAAAAAGGTAACGGTCGCATCTGGGAATCCCAGGACCTCTCGGTCTAGCCTGGACCAGCGCTCTTATCCATTGAGCTAATGGCACCCCACTGTTATCCATCATTTTTATCGATATCATACTTCAAATTTAGAACCGTTAACGTAATCTTCAATTTTTCCCATATATATTTTTTTGACTGCTATGTTTGTACATTGACTACAAAATTCTACCCGAATTTATTGCGAAGACGCTACCGTTACCTTTTTGTTTCATATTTATTTGAGATTTATTAATATTATCTTCAATGATTAAAAAAACATATATTAAAATGAGGTTTATATGAATCAATAAAATCCTATAAAATTGAAGAATACATAATATGTTGACATCCATTAAAAACTTCTTACGCTTTTTATAAATATTCTCCAGTCCTAAAAAATTTTTTTTTTCAAATAAATAGCTCTTCTCATTCCACGAATCTTCTAATAAATGCAACATCGAAAAGGAGGATAAAATAGCAACCGTAAAAATATCGTCTCGATGCTTAAATTTTCTAATAAAACTGTTCATCTGAAGCGACCTGCCAGGTAAGTATGTTTTTTTTCTGTATCTGTTTGTATATAATTAGATAGAGAATAGGAAGTTATATTTGTACAGCGCCCTTCAGGTGATTCTTCACAAAAACGGCGCTATACAAATAGTGCAAAATATGCTAAATTAAAAATAAATGAGTAATATTAATCTTAGTATACGTTTTTCTTATTTCAATGGATATGTGGGTGGCTTGGTTAATTTTATTTCAGTTTATTTGTAATTTATAGCTCTACAGCTCATAGCGGAAATTACTTTACGAGCTAAAAATTGTCCTAACCTACAAATTTCAGACACAACAAGCTCTTCAATTTTCATGACTCACCTTTCAATAACTTTGCTGCTTGTGAAACCAATCGATTCCGAGTGGTGAATTCTCTCCAGGGTAGTACTGGAAGCCACTTCACATCTCATTGGTGGTTAAATGAGTGACATGGTAACATTAAATATTCACCCCAGCAATAATGCAAATGTAGGTAGAATAATGAAAACGACATGTAATATAAATGGCTTGAGAGATGTCTCAGTAATCAATTATTAAAATTCAACCTCTCTTAATATCATCTCATACCTCCCTAATCACTGTATTTTTATTTCTAACCATAAGTCACAATATAGATAGCAATAATTTTTCAACATATAAATGCTTACATTATCGTATCTTCATAGAAAAATATTTATACTGTTACCATATATTATCAAACTACTGTTATTTTAGAGACGGTATTTTTATTCATTCCTATATTTAAATAGTAGCGGCCGTTCTTCCCAACTATTCGAATGATCAATCTGAGGCACCAATCAGCCAAGCGTTTTGTTGAGCATTTGCTCTGTTTGCCTGTTTCCAAGAATTTTTATCCTAAATTATCTATGGAGGTGCCGCCCACTTTCATAGACTATAAAATAGTGCCCGCTCACTTTTATAGAAAATAAACCACTGCCAGCTCACTTTCATAGACGTACGTTTTACATTTCACGTTTCTCTTTTGTGAAAATAAGACAAAACGTAGCTTATAATAAGTAAAATAAGTTAAGTTCTCTTCAGTTTTATTTAAAACAATCAAAAAATGTATGTTGACGTTCGGAAACGGATATAATTATTTGTTATTCAATATTTGAATGGCGATAAAAAGATCGCGAACCAATAATGATGTTCGACATTTTACTGGCAATTGTTCACCCCGTTGACCCTTTTTATAACTAGTTCTCTGTTGAGGGGAACTTAATCCACAAAAATCGATATCCTAAATTGATCGTAAATTTGATAATGATAATGATAAATGAGAATTTCGTTGGGAGGAGCGTATTTCTGCATTTGAACAGTGTTGAGGCAAAATTTCGGCACAACAGTTGCTCAGTGGGGTTGGAGAGAACGGCCGTAAGATATACTATGTAAAACTTCATGTAAAAGCCCTATCGGAATTAAATAAATAATTGTGTTAATTACATTGCCTTTAAACAAGACAACAAAGAAACGTTAGTAACCCTCAATTTAACGAGGAAAAAATATTAAACAAGGCTTTTGAAATGTAACAGCAAGCTCCAAATACGACCATCATTTTTTTTATTTTTTTTAATATAAAATATTAAATAATTTTAGGAAAACCGTTCACTAATCTTTTGTTCTGAGAAAACAACGTTATCGTGGAAAATTGTAATGATCAAATTACCTTTGAAAATAAATTAGGGATAAGAATTCTGTTGTTTAATTTAACACTACAGCTTCAATGAATTAATTTAATTATATAAATATCTCATTCACAGAGTTTCTGAAAGTATTTCCTACAGTTATTGTAAATTCTTTGGCACATAAGTCTTCACAATACATTTTGTCTTAACCCCCACCATCCTGTTTGAGAGTTGATTCATAATAAGAAATTGGTACTTTTAACCTTTCGATCTTATCTTTAAGTTGACTGAACTTATGTTTTAGTTTATTTTGCTATCATTATACCGGACGGGTCTTGTGGGACCTCTCACCACGAAGCGCTACTGTGGAATGGTTAAAAAATACTCCCCGCGCAGTATTTACGATGCCCTACCAGACGTTACCCCAGTCCTCATTTCCCCTCGCCTGCTAAGGCTCTGAATGGCTTTGATTGGTCGTCGCTCAGACCAATCCCAGCCTCCTCGGATTGTTTAGCAACGCTAAGAACTCAGGATAACTGTTTATTCAATATTTTGGTTAATTTTAACGGAGTTCGGCCGATAAAATAAAATAATAAATATCGCAGGAAGATAGGCCGGACTCCTCTTTGTATTAAAAACTAATAAATTTAAATATATGTTCAGATGTAAGAATTATATGTAAGAATTCCCCGATTATAACTGGGCCTGGGACCCCATATTCTTTCTTGTTTTCATAATAACTAAATAAATAAATATGATAGAGAGAAGTAATTTGGGTTGAGATAAAAAATACAAGACTGCCAATATAATGAAGAATATTAAGATTTTCTGAGCATTACTCAGCGCGTGCCACGAGCTCAGAAAACCCTCGCCTCAGGCAAATTCGGGACGCGCTGCATATCGCGCCCGGCTTAGCGCCCGGGAGTATAAATACAAGCACACGGCCCGTTCCAAGGCAGTCTCATTTCTTCGCTCAACCCAACGCTATCTCTTCAACTGGAACCTACAACTGCCTTTGACTTCTCACCTTTGGATACCCGACCACAGCAGAATCTACAAAAGTCGACATTGTTTCCCTTTTGCAAGGAACAATATTTGGAAATCCAGAGCGAGCCCGACGCCCGAGATATCACGGATACGATAACGACTTGACCAGCACCCTATTTTTATAGTCTATGGACCGGACCCTGAAGTGTCTGGAACAATCATTATTATTTTTTTATTATTGAAATTGAATATATTGGGTAATTTTTAATAATACTGTGATAATTAAATCATAAACTTATTTAAAAAGGTATTATCATTGACATGTAATCAGAATCGCTGTTAAGCAAGATGTATTTAAGCCTAAGAAAAAGGAACAGGAATTGGACTCCTGGAGCGCTATTCCCGTACCTTTTAAGGAAGATTCCTCATCATTATCCTTTTCCTTAGACTTAAAAACTTCTTACTTAACTGCAATTCTTGTTCTCTCGGGTGATTGGTGTCAATTGTCATTAAGTCATTAACATTCATTAAAAATTTCAGTATTTGCATAGTTTTAATAAGAGAAAACCTCAATATTAAGTAAGTCACCAATTACGTTATTATTTCCTTTTAACATAATTAGTTAGTAAACATTATATAGATGTTGATATTTTCGACAATTCACGGCATGGAGAGGGGAGTCGTTAATGCCGGCCAAGTCCAATGAATCCGATCCCAAAGGCGGTAGACTCACTGCGAGTTTGCAAATCCGGATTTGCTCGTTCCGAACTCACACTCAAAGAAAAGCAAAAGTTTTGAATTAGAGTCAGAAATCAAAGGCGTCCCTATTCAATAGTGTAAAATGAAAAATTTTTGCTTCCGGAATGGCGGATCCGTGCGGACCGAAAGGAATGAAGACCGAGTCCAAGGAATAGAGTCCGTGTGGCTAAACTTGGAATCGGAACCGAGTTCGTAAAATAAGTGAAATGGCCCACCTCTTCATTTGGCATAGATTAACCACGACTAAAAATGTCACTTTTAAAACTGGTGATAAAAAAAGGTTATTACTCTCTACTTAGGTGGGTACCTTTTTGTAAAGGGTAATTCTTTGTTAAAAGGCTTATTTATGCTATTTAAAAATAAAATTAAAGTGTTTTAAAATGCATTATAATATATTGTAATTATTTTTGAAAGTTTTGGTTCAAAATCTTGTGTCACTTGAAGATATTTTCTCAATTTGTCTTTTCAAATAGTTTCTTAACAATCTATTTAGGATCGTTTTACTATGTATCACCGGAATTCTGCAGTTAATCAAGAAGTCTTTAAGTCTAAGGAAAAAGATAAGGAATCTTCCTTACAAAGAACGAGAATAGATCTCCCGGATAACTTTGCACAAATTGGTTCGATTCACAAGATCCTCATTGCAACATACATTCTACCAATCTATAACTAAAACAACTTTCGGAAAAAGAAATTTGTAATATATCTTGCAATATACTCGCATATTGAAAAAAAACATTAAGACGTGGATTGTTTTTTTAAAAACCCGTCCAAATTAGAATAGGGAAAGAGTAAATAAAATCATATAAATAAGGCGTCTCAATGTGGATTAAGAGCAGTTTGAAAATGACCTTGAACGCCGAAACAGCTGTGACAATAATGCAAACTAAAAATACTTGCAGAACTTAATAACAACAATATTAAATTTGATTCGTTATTGTATATTATGTATGACCAACAGATCTGATTTAACAAAATTACGAAATTATGTGAGCAATGCAGTCAGTAATAATTGATTGGAATTATTCCATGCGATATGACACATGATTATTTTTTATGGACAATTTCAAAAACTTTGGTGAAAACTATGATATAATATAATATAATATATAATGTGTTAAATTCAAAATATTATTATATTAAATGAAAAATACGTTTTTTATCACTTTTTTAAAATTAATACATTGTTATGAAGCAAGTCCCTAACAACTAAGGTTGACAAACCGCCGACCCAGAATTAACCATAAATAAACATTAGTTGTCTATGATAATAATTGGTAAGGGGGGGGGGGGTAAAGGGACCGCAGGGGAGCTTGGGGAAGACAGAGCGAACATTCTAGTCTGGGGGAGCCGAGCCGTCCTGTCACCCGCTTCTGCGACCAAAAACTGGTACCGTTCCAAATTACTTACTTATTTATTTCCCTTTTGCTTTTTGATAAAACTGAAATCATTTAAAATCACTCAATTTCATTCTATCCTTTAATAATCTGAAGGCGTCCACAGAAAGGTTAAAGTTTTTCCTAGAGCCTTTAGATGCAGCTATAAAAATATAGACCTGACTGCCAGGTATTTTTATATAGCAAAAGAGAGTTGTTTTTATTTTGAATTCCCTATTCCTGTTTCTACTTATATGTATTTGTTTTTATTAATGATAACTAAGCGGTAATTTCGAAAATCGTCCATCAACGAACTGACAACACGATTAATAGACGGATGTATCGTTTTTTTTTGTATACATCCATCTACCTTGAGTTGAGCTAGTCGGGGATATTTTATATAGTAGATCTATTGATGAACTTTATTAAGATTACAATTCAAATATGCTTACGGAACGGATCGAGAGATTCTGTTTTGTGACAACATATACAGCCAGGGACAGACAAAGCTAATCGAAACCCAGTCAATTTTTAATGTACTAATTTAAGAAAGTGGTGCATTACAAAGTGTTTAAAAAGCATTGCTATCGAAACACGTAGATATTTATGTACATTTATAAAGTTGTGTAAACAAAGAATATTTTTTAATTAATTAATTGTTTAAAAAGATATTACAGAAAAAATCGCGTTATTTCAAATAGGAATGTTTATATTCACATTTCTAGGTTAAATGAGAAAGTAATGGAAATATATTAAAGAAAACACAAAATTATATTGTAAACAGAGAAAATTGTAAACAGAAGATTGCATTTATTTTTTATGTTTAAAGTTAAGTCCAAAACCCCTTTAGTTGGAAAGTTATGTCTTGTAAAGATTTAATCACTTTTGTAGTTCAGAATCACCCTGAACCCGCCCTTTTGACGAAAGATTTAGATTAAGGGTCACGCCATGAGACCCTTTAATTCACTTAAATGAGTCACTTCTTCCAATTGACCCCACACTTGTCCCCTTAATGACCATTCTGCAAACAGAAACATCCTCAACCGGACAAATAAACGTTAATGGTCCTGGTAGAATGCTGCGGGAATCCTGATCTGTCGATCGAGAGCCAATAAACTGTTTGGGATCGGACAACATGGCAGTTTTATATTTTATAAAAATCCTGGTGACAAATCTGATCGAAACAACTCGACAATCTAATTATTACTAGATTTATTAACAATGTGATAATTTAATGACTAAATATTGAAGAATGTAATAAATTGTAATTGTTTTCCTAGCATCTTTTGGACCGCCCGGTGTCTTATAGAATATCTCTTAACCGATATTTTAAATTTATTTATCAAAAATTGATTAGAATAAATATTTGGACACATTGGCTTATTTTAAAAATGAATTATCATTGATTTAACAACGAGTTAACGATGTAATAATATTGACTTAACAACGAGTTAACAAAGAAATAACGTTGATTTAACAACGAGTTAACGATGTAATAATATTGACTTAACAACGAGTTAACGATGTAATAATATTGACTTAACAACGAGTTAACAAAGAAATAACGTTGATTTAACAACGAGTTAACAATGAAATAACATTTTTTTTTTAAATTTAATCTAAATCAAATTTAGTAATGTTATTATTAAGTTCTGCAAGTATTTTTAGTTGTTATTATTGTAACAGCTGTTTCGGCGCTTAAGGCGATTTTCAAACTCTGGTTAATCCACATTGTGAGGACTTATTTATATGAAACAGCTGTCACAGTAATAAAAACTAAAAATACTTGCAGAACTCAATAATAACATTATTAAATTTGATTTATATTAAATTTAAAAAAAAAACTTGGCGTTCAAAGAATTAAACACATTCATAATGAAATAATACTGATTTAACAACGAGTTAAAAATGTAACAACATTGGTATAACTTCAAAAATAACGAATAATAGCAATGAGTTATTACCGAGTTGGCGATAAGCTAACAATGACTAAACAATCAATTAACCCTCAGTTAATAGTTAAATTACAATAAGGTTCGATTAATTTGACGACGATTTTGAAAGAATCAAAATGTTTTGGAAAATAATCCATCGAAATATTAAAATGTTAAGAATTTGTTATTTACCGAAGAATAGCAAAATTTCCTTTTTTTAAGTGTCTAAAGGAAATGTCTCGATTATTAAAAAAAATGTTTCGTACTGAAATTATTTCGTTATTTTTTTATTAATATTTTTTATTTAAATTCACACAGATCCGTTCTGTCGTGTTCATCAAATCACTTAAAATTGTATAAACTATTAGACACGGATACACAAAATTGACAATATATCGTTTTATTATTTGAATTAGTGAGATTACCAATTATCTACTTTGATGTCCAAGAATTATTATTTCGCCATTTTCCAAAAATACTTCCTATTATGTCGTTCGTCCTTTGTGACAGTGATGGTAAGTGACAGTTAGGAATTATCTCTGACGTTTCTTCGGTCTTTCTTGTTTTGTCTTTCCCTAAGCAAACAATAAACAAAAAAACACAACCATTGTGAAATAAACAAAAGGTTTCATTTCCATTGTATTGAGTAATTGGGGGGCGATTCTCATTGAAAATTTCGCTACCAGTGCGGTGGTCGAAATGGAAAAACAACTTTGGCTAAACAAATTATTTTTCCACTAAATAATGTTGGAACTAAAAATACAGCTCAATGGTTTTATCTTCATGGAATATGTTTTATTTTTATTAAACGGTTAATAAAGGATTCTAACTCTTAAGTTACTACAAGAATTTATACTGAACGATTCAATGAATCGAGATTCCTCTCAGAGTTGAAAATGGGTTAATGATTCAATGAATTTATTCGAGTCAGAATAAAAATCTTAATATAATAATAGTACAATATCAAATATAACTAAACCTCTGCTATTATTATGACAGCTATTCGATACCTTACTTCGTGACGTTAAAAATAAGCAAAACCAAAAATTCCTTTAAAAGTAAGAACGTTGATCACCTCTAATAAACCTGTGTACTTCTACATTCCTTTATGCCTTTAAAGCAGTTTATTTTGAAAAAATTGCAAAATTTGAATTTATTAATGTATTTATCATCTAACGTATGTAATAACCGGGCTGAACAACCACTCCTGTAAATTTCTATCTCAACACAGGCGTTTCACACGTAGTTCAATACGTCGGCCTGTAACAAATGTATCTCTATATATGTAATAAAATTATAAATAAATAAAACTTTCGCCTCCTAAAAGCATTGTGACATTTTTTGACAGCTAAACTAAACAACTTGACAATGTTTTCGTAAGGCGAAAGAGCTGTCACGCGTTAAAGTAACATTTACAATCGGAAAAACCATTTACAAAATTCTACAAAATAAAAAGAAAAACCGTAATAATGGAATATTACGTTACACAAACTAACCTTCAATATTCCTGACACAAAAATATGTTTTTTAACCGAGCATTATACAAATACAGAGAAAAAGA
Organism: Halesus radiatus; assembly: GCA_022606495.2. Classification (NCBI taxonomy): domain Eukaryota; kingdom Metazoa; phylum Arthropoda; class Insecta; order Trichoptera; family Limnephilidae; genus Halesus; species Halesus radiatus. Next base: position 29,030 of record JAHDVE020008315.1, read on the forward strand.
AATATTTATTTTTACTATCTGTTATACGAGTATTTAATATGACCAATTTAGTTTCACAAAAATACTACACGAAATTATCAAATATGAAACAATGCCGACCGTTTTACTAAAATAATTAGGCCATGGAATACTAACCAAATATTAATTGTTTTTTTGTAGAAATCCATAAAAAAAAATTTAGTTAATGTAAATCAAATTTAATAATGTTACCATTAAGTTC
>JAHDVE020008316.1:0-5000 GCA_022606495.2 Halesus radiatus
TTTCAAAGCACTCAAATTTCTCAGAAACTTTGATTTGTTTTTTCATTTAATTTTTAATATCTTTAATAACGTAAAAATAATCAAAGTATTTCATTTAAAATACCTATATACTAAGTCTTTTGTGTTATTTTCCTCAACAACAACATCAACGAAAACAGCAAATTAATTATGTGTTCAATTATTTTCGTAACTATAATTAGACCCGAATCTTTAGTATTTCAAAACCTTAGTCAGGGTTCCATAAGTTTTCCGGTATTTGCGATATATCAAATCTCTATGGATGTTTGTTTGTTTTTTGTCTGTGTGTCCTCGATTTTCTTCAAGAGTACTGGTCCACTAACCGGGAAGTAGTACCGGGAAGGTTTAGAGAGTAGTTTGAATGAAATCCAAAATGTTAAATTGTTGCTATAACGTTTTAAAAATAGTATGAAAAACATTGAACCCGCCATGTTGTATTGAGCTCATCCCATAGATATACCACTCTGGTTAGCCACAGATTACATTGAAAAAAAAATGTTTGTGTAGAACATTTTCAAAACGGAATACACAGGTAGGTACCTACTTAAGAAATGTATTATTTAGATATATTTTAAAAAAATAAGTGTTTGGGATGACATAAAATTTTCAAATTGTTTCTTTATTTAAGGATAGTAAAAGTCGTCATAAGGCATTACTTTCGCTGTCAAATCATTTAAGGCACCCAAACGACAAGTATTATTTAACAACTTCATATACTTTTGAAAAAGATAAAATCCGGTGCAAGGGCGGGTACACATCGGGTAGTTTTCTATTCAATTTTTTTTATTAGGTTTTTCTTAGCCCAAAAGTATTGCAAGAAAAATCAGGCTGGAAAAATAACTCACTTATAAGATTCATCCCCAGAAGAAGAACACAAAAGATTTATTTTTGGAGTAAAGAGTTTGCAGGGTATTTCTTTATATGTTATTTATTTTAATACCGTATTTTACTCTCATCTTTCGATAGTATTCTATTATGTATGGATCCATCGATTCGGCTTTCAGAAAGCGAAGTCGAATTTATATTTAGACATTACTAGCTGATGTGTGCCCGGCCTTGCTCGAGAATATTTGTTTATTTTTTAATAGAGGTATGAAGTTGTGAATTATTGTGAATTATTGTCGTTTGCGTGCCATAATTGATTTGACAGCGAAAGTAACTATCTCCAAATAAAGAAACATTAATTTGAATATTTTATTTCATTCCAAACGTTTATTTTTTTCAAAATATACCTAAATCATAAGGTTCTTAAGACTCTCTTTACTCTAGACACATATCTTAATAAATGTTGAGGATGTATGCAATAATCAACTTTTTGTATTTGTATTCCGGGCAGTTGGACATATCTACTATGTATGATAAAGTATTACATTCTGCGTGAAGTCTGGGTACAAGTGAATTTTTGAATGACTCAGTCATGAAATTATTGTTACAATTTAATAAAAATTTACAACGAATAGTTCTATTTAATTAAGCTGACTATATCAGGGCTGCTTATAATACCATTAACAATAATAAAAATAAAAGTTATGTCAGAAATAAGCCTTCTTAACGGGGAGAGGGACGTCGGATATTATTTATTAATCCAAAATAATGATAATATTATTTAGCAATACGATAAACATGGTGTTTTTAAAGAGAAAAATATAAATTACGTTTTTTTTTAAATTTGCATGGCCTTAGCATTTATCAAAATAAAATCAGAAATATGACATATTAAATATTACGCATGTTTTACAAAAACATTTAACAAGTTGAATATCTTTAAAAAAATGCTGTGAAGGTTTTTCTTTAACATGCCGATAAGATAAATTAAAAAAAGAACAGTATGTTGTTTAGTGTTTTCATAAACACTACGTAACTTTAATGTTTTTTAATTTTTTTTTTTTATGCGGATCACAATATTTTTGGTTAAGTTCATTTACAAAAACGTAACGAGAAAGGATTACAAACATTTTTCTCCACTTTAAAAATCATATTCATATTTTAAATATTTTGTAAAACATACAATTGGACGGTCAGAAAAAGTAATATTTCTGATTAGATTTTGATAAATGCTAAGCATATGTAAATTTATAAAATATGTAATAAATATTTTTCTATTTAAAAACATTATATTTATCGTATTGCGCAATAATACTGTCTATATTTCGAAATAATAAATACTTCCTCTCAGACATCCCTCCCCCTTAATAATAAATTTCAATAATTTTACTTCTTTCATTAAGTAATTGAAATTTATAGTTTCAATAGGTAATTTAAGTTTATAGTTAACATATCTTATTGCTATTCAAAATTATAGGTGGATCACACACACTTAACCTGTGTTATTTATTATCACTTAGTTTACACTTGTAGTTCAGTATATATTTTAAATATTCTGACATTTCGGGCTTTCGGCATAGGTGTTTTACAAAGATAGCGATTTCGTTATTTCGGTTAATTTAATAGCATTATTAGGCGATACATGACTCACTAATAATGTTTAAAGTCAATCTTAAAATGGTATTGCGTTTTTCGTTAGTTAAAACTACGCAAATATCGATATTTTTAAAGAATGTCATTCGCTGAATAACAGCTGTCATCCGAAAGAACCGGAACCGCAGTTAAGCAAAAAGTCTTTAAGCCTAAGCAAGTGGACATTGTCGTATTCTTGAAAAGAACCGGAAGTGGGCTCCAGGAATAATTTTATCAATCGACTTATATTCATCTGAACTATTTGGTGATTTCAATGGGAATTCTGAGTTCTTATAAAGCAAGTGCAATAAAGAATATTTAGAAAAAAATCAATCACAATACAAAATTTCATAGTCAAAACTATTATTACCTTCTATAAAAATATCAGAGATAATTCTAAGAACAAATTCTGATGGAATCTAAAATCTTAAATTTTTGGTGTGTTCTTTCTAGTAGTGGTGGGCGAAGTTTCGGTTTAGTGAGCCGGATCACTAAATCAGCTCTTTGTATTGTACCGGTTCGGTGATCCGGCTCGATTGAACGACGGTTCGCGTCCCCCCGCACCATGCCCTGTCCCTCGCTCCCTTGGCCCTCCTAAAGACGTCCTTAAGACGCTCTTACACAATACTTTTTTCGTTCATTTTTCATGTGGATTGTCTTTTTAGAGAGCTGATTTAGTGATTCGACTCACTAAACCGAGCCGCTTCACCCACCACTAGTTTCTAGATCCTTCTATTTGAACAAAAAAAAACGTTAATAAAATAGCAGTTATAATTTTTTTTCACATTTAGTTCAAACCGATGACTTGTAAATACAAACCTAGATATATTCCAATAAGATGAGAATGCATAGAGTTCATAATAAAAATAACAAAACGGATCATTTTCATAGAACCGTTTTGTCGAAAAATCATCTGAAAGGTGCTATTATATAATGTTCATCGGAATTAGAACGCACTGATGTAGATTACTTTAATGACTGATCTATAAATAACCGCATAATAATATATTTGAAATCGAATATTTCTTGGAAAAAAAGAAGAGGGCTCTGTTGGTCAGGCCCTTCCGTCGGTTTGAAGCGTATTGAAAACCCTACTCGAATCGAATATGGTGATAATCCGGACAGAAATTGCCCCGCAGTTGATTTAATTCAAATTCCGTTTATAAAATGGACAGTTATAAATTTACCGTCGGCGTAGTTTCTCAACACCAAAATTAAAATATATGTATATGCGAGTACATATCAGTTAGGTATTTCTGCGTCGGAGATTATCTGATCGTTCCGGGAAAAGTTGGGTTCTTGGAATAGTTTCTGCCCCTTTCTTTCCCCACTTCCATATAACATTTCCCAAAAATTTGGCATGTCATAAATGTCAATAAAACAATTATATTCTGAAACAGTACTACCTTACATTCATAAATAAAAAAAATAAGGAATAACAACAATCACATATATTAGAACCACTGGATCTCAGAGTCAAAATACAAATGATGATGATGATGATCATCATCATCATCATCGTCACCACCATCACCATCGACATCATCATCATCATCATCATTATCATTATACCTATACACATCTGAGCTGTGGTCGCAATACTCAGCAGCGCAATGGGATAAGTTGAGGGCGTGCTACAATATCGCATACAAGCAACTTCTGCATCTTCCAAGGTTCTGCAGTGCCTCTATGATGTTCACCCTATGATGTTCACCCAAGGGAGGGTCCACTCATTCCCCGCCTTACTTTCGCCACCGACTAGCCAGCTTCTGGTGCAGGACACGGAAGTCAACCAACGCCATTGTCGTGGCTGCATCCGAGTGGCTCAGCTCTCCACTCTATTAAATTGAATTTATTCTATATAATTGTTATCTATTTAGTTTTTCATTTTATTTCTTTTCTTTTGATGTGATATTTTTGTAATTATTTTATTTCTATTTTTTTTTACATTTTAATCTCATATATTTTTGTATTATCATTTAACCTTTTTTTATTTTATACTATTATTATTATTATTATAATAATTATTATCATTGTTATTTTTATTATTACTATTATTATTATTATTATCATTATTACTATCATTGTCATTTTTATTATTATTATTATTATTATTATAATTACTATCATTGTTATTTTTATTCCGGCGGTCCGTCCTCTCTGCCTACCCCTGCGAGGAAACGGCGTGATGGTTAGTTAGTTAGTTATTATTATTATTATTATTATTGTTGTTGTTATTATTACTATAATTATATTTATTGTTTTCATTATTTTACCTAGTCTCAATTGCTCTGGGCAGTTGAGACTCTTGTACCGTAAACACACTAAAAATCTGAGCCGAGTCTTCAAAAAGTTCAATCATTGTAGAGAAGAAATAAATACTCACAACGAAATTAATAATCAAATCTCATATTGGGAGCAAACAAATATCCCAAATGCTAACTTCAAAGTGAAATGAATGTATATTTTTACAAGGAGTTCATTGCGTTGGCCTCCCTTGTGCATGTATCAAAACGTCTGTACAA
>JAHDVE020008316.1:7500-22278 GCA_022606495.2 Halesus radiatus
TTTGGGCCGCACATCGGCAAAGATGTTGTGTGACTGGCAACGTCCTCCATGTTCGAGGGGTAAGACTCGCAACTACGAATCCGAAGGTCGCGGGTTCAAATCCCGGCGTGCGCAAGTAAATTTTGTTTAATTAATTTGTGTTGTTTCACAATTAATTTATTAAAAAAATAATATGTAGTATATTTGCGCACGTTCCAGAGTGGAAGATACACTCAGTATCGCCCTGGTGAAAGACCACCATTCAGAATTGAAACGTTTCTTGAAATGGCTTTTAGCCGTGTTTGGTGACCAGATCTGAATAGCCAGGTATTTCCCCACCTTCCTCTTCCCCTTCTCCTTCTCCTTCCCCTCCCAATACCTTCAGCCTCACAACATTCCCCAATTGGGAATACCATAGTCTCACTGGCTCCAGACAGTTGGGAGTAGTTATTGTGGTTCGACTTGAATGACTTCTAAACCATAGGTTCACAAACTTTTTTTTCCTGTGGACTTCTTTGCCGTTCTTTTAATTTTCCGTGCCCCCCAGGTTTTCTGTCAAAACTTTGGTACAATATTACAGTGGTCTAGGCGCCCTCGTGGCTGCCAGCTGCGTTTTATAGTCGCTCCTGATTTAACCTGGAAGTACTGGGAAGTTATCAATTTTCCCGGTGTAAAAATAGCATAAAATAACCGCAATAATTTTTAGGTTCTTTTTATAAAAATTACATATTTTTAGTGCTGTCGATTCGAGCTTAAATCAAGTTTATAATAAAAACCCAAATATTTCAAATATTTTGAGTTGAAATCTGCTTCTTTCTGCCGAATTAACGCAACGGTCATCGGTCAAATCTGGCGGTCGGTCGAAGGCCCTTAGCACATATACTAGTGAAGTGCCAAAAGTTAATCGGGTTACTCGGGCTACGGCGGTTGTAAAAAATATTGTATACAACCGGGAAGTGGGCTGCTGGGACCCCAACAACGACACCACCAGCTGGGGCGAGAACGAGCCTTTACCTTCATCATTGAGATAGTGGCCAAGTCCCTCAACAAGCACGACATTGACCTGATCTGCCGGGTGCATCAGGTGGTAGAGGACGGGTGTGAGTTCTTTGCCAAGAAGCAACTGGTACTGCGGGGAATTCGATAATGCAGGAGCAATGATGTCAGTGGACGACACGCTGAAGTGCTCCTTCCGGATCCTGAAGCCGGCTGACCAGCGCCTGGCGTACGTGCAGATCAACACCAACCGTCCCGTCACGCCGCCCAGGGGCGTCACCAAGACAAAGAAGATTTTGAGGGCCCTCTGGATCAATCCCACCGGCCACCATCCTCCCCCGCCGCTCCACCCTTTTAAGAGTATTCTGTGTTATTTATCGTAAAAATATGGATAATAATTCTTTGTCTTAGCTTAAATACACTCTTGAATAAAATGAAAACAATCACTCTATCATTTGTGTTAGCGTCTTGCAATATATCGTAAGGAATAAATACAGTTAGCTTCTTTTTTTATTTTCCAATTTAACATTAAATTTAGTTTTGATAATTTAACTGCATCTCTTTATATGATCTATAAATAATGTGTAATGATAGCCTGTCAAAAAGAGGAAAAAATGTAAAAAAAAAATTTATAAAAATAATAAATTCCTAGAATAGACGTAATATAAGAATAATATAAGAATAGGAAGTAATATTTGTACAGCGCCCCTGAGGTGATTTCTCACAAAAGCGGCGCTATAGAAATGGTCCAATTATTATTATTATTAAACAAGTGGTATTTATTCACCGCGCCACCATTGCTGCCGGTATGAAAATTTGTAAAAACTTGCACTTGAGTGTGACTGCGTGGACGTGAATCGCTTTAAGTGCGCATTAGGCTTGTCGAGCGAAACTTTCTACGGTGCTTGCAGTGGTGGTGCATGAACTCCGATCCATGGACCTTTATTTACATCTCGTGGACCCCCTTTTTCTCTCTCTGCCATGCACCCCCTGCAAATCGATATATGTTCTAAATGAATAGTGCGAATGTGTAAAAACTGGTAATTGAGTTGCTCACAGCGAATGCCTTGTCACCCGAATCGAGATAAAAGGAGGTAATGTTACGAAACCAATTTCTTTTATAATTTCCCCAGCTGAGATCACCATGATACGCGTAGTTTCATGGTTCGCTGAGAGAAGAGTTTGCTTAATGTGTTGACTTACTGCTCTGTAGAATGAACGATTGTACCAGAAACTGTTGAACTTAAAACACATGAACTGAAGAATATTTAAGGAGATTGTTTATTTTTACTTTATTAATGACTGTTTATTCGATAATGCTGTCATTCGTTTATCAAAAACTACAACCTGTTATCAAGTTTCCATCTTTCTTGGTAGCACATATTTAATTAGCTAGACGCGGTGCGATTTGATAATGCAAGCAGTGAAATTTGTTTTATTTCTTTATGTTTCTTGATTGTAACTTTAAGAAGTTATTTGATTTTTATTGGCGCGCGAAACTTTTGTTTCTGTGTTAACAAGTGGAATAACTATGGAAATAAAAAAATTCTGGATACAAATTATGTTTAGAAAACCATTTGTATATAAGAATATTATGTGTCCTAGTTCATTATCTAATTATTATTGTTGTGTTTAAATAACAATCTAAATTTAAAAAAAAAAAACGTTACATTCATTGACATCATTGAAAATATAATCATATTTACCTTCGTATAAGTAAATCACGTAAGTCTACGGAATAAAAAAAATATTGTTATTTCACGGTTTCTATCAATCCGAAAGGAGTAAACAATTTAAACAAAACTGAACATGATTAAAACTTTAAGTAATTGTTTTCAGTGAAAATGAAAATTTATGAAAATGGCTTAAGCCACTTTCAGTAGAAGTGGACTTGTTTATTTTATGTTCAAAATAAGTCAATCTAGAACCGAAAGGTAACATTTCAAATAAATCCGTTTTGAAAAGGGTATGGATACTCTGATAGTATAATACAATAGTGTCCCCCATTCAAGTTTGCCTAGTAAGAAAGCGCTAAGCGCAAAGCTGGGTTTACGTTAAAATAATTGAATTCAGATTTTATTATTTAAAATTCAGATGAAAAAGGTTTCCATCACATAGTTTTAAAATTACAAAATCTTTGTAACTTATTTATTTTCTCATACCTTTTCCAGTTATTTGTTTTCTACCGGACCAGCTTCACCCTATCATGGGCATCGACAGACTGGCACAATTAAAATTAAACCTATGGTATATATAGCATCGATGTCAGGAGTGAGTTCCATGCTTTCTAATATTGTTTTTATTTATGACTTGAAATTTGTTTTATTGCTGACGGTACTGTTTACTATTATGTTTTTAAAATCACTTTCGGGTTGGTTTATTACCCTCTTGAAGACGTATTACATTGTGTTTGTTTACTGAATCTATGGGTTTTAAAAAAATTACATAATGTCATTTGTGCCAGCTTTTATTTTTAAAAACACAAATTTTATAATTTATGAACCAGCGCACCCAGTATACTAATATTTTAAAGAAATTATATACTAAAAAAGTATTTTTTTTATGTATATCCGGATTTTTTGTCTTATATTTCGTAAAATTTCTTAAAGTTATTAAGAAAATAACTAAAAAACATTGAAATTACTCATAGTCCTCCCATGATCAATGTTTCAACAATTTTTTTAAGATACGATTTGTCGTCCATCTTGACCACCGACCTCAGGATGAATAGATTAGCCTTAACTTTCGATGGCTGGAGGCAAAGGCACGTAATACCCATTTTGGCATCAGCCTAGTTAATTGCGTCCTCGTTTGTGTTGCGTGATTTTGGCTGCGGTAAGCAAATTATAAAACATTTATAAAAGAGTCAAACTAAGTACTCTAACAAAATATTCGATTTTTAAACAGGCGGAATCTTTTACTTATCTGCTCTTTTTCTTAAATTGACGGCATGACAAGCTCCCCCACCTTATTTTAAATTCTTCTCTCTGTGAGTTAGGACATTTATTTATTTATATTTTTTTTCGTTATGTATATTTATTTCATTTTATTTTATTTTTATATGAATACCGCACAAGAGTCCCAACTGCTCCCAACCATCTGGAGACTGTGAAACTATGGCATCCCCAATTGGGGAATTTTGTGAGGCTGAAGGTATTGGGAAGGGGAAGGAGAAGGGGAAGAGGAAGGTGGGAAAATACCTGGCAATTCAAATCTGGTCACCAAATACGGCTAAAAGCCATTTCAAGCAACGTGCTGTATATTATTTTCAAATGAATTAATTGCGAAACAGCACAAATCAATTAAATAAAATTTACTTTCGAAATAATATTCTAATAAAATATTCTAATAAATATTCTAATAAAATTTACTTTAGGATTTGAACCCGTGACCTTTGGATTCGTGGTCGAGAGCTTTACCCCTCGACCATGCAGGCCGGCATTGGTATAATGGTTATAAACATTTTTTTAATACATACGTATATTTTTTTCATATTCAAATATATATATATATTGTTACGTAACAAATGAAAGATCCTAGTAGTTCTAGCTTCTAATTTAAAATAGCCTGACATCCAATAACACAAAAGCCCGCCACACGGCAGCCAATATCACAACCACCCACCAAAAGTCACAATAATCATCCAATGAGGGCTAGCGCGACAGATCATTACTGGCCGTATGGAACGAGGCAGTTCGCGAAGCGACTTCGCGGTCCGTCTGCACTCTCTTCCGGACCTCCGAGCTATCACCAGCATACTCCGTTGGAGCCCGGTAGCACATATTTAATTAGCTAGACGCGGTGCGATTTGATAATGCAAGCAGTGAAATTTGTTTTATTTCTTTATGTTTCTTGATTGTAACTTTAAGAAGTTATTTGATTTTTATTGGCGCGCGAAACTTTTGTTTCTGTGTTAACAAGTGGAATAACTATGGAAATAAAAAAATTCTGGATACAAATTATGTTTAGAAAACCATTTGTATATAAGAATATTATGTGTCCTAGTTCATTATCTAATTATTATTGTTGTGTTTAAATAACAATCTAAATTTAAAAAAAAAAACGTTACATTCATTGACATCATTGAAAATATAATCATATTTACCTTCGTATAAGTAAATCACGTAAGTCTACGGAATAAAAAAAATATTGTTATTTCACGGTTTCTATCAATCCGAAAGGAGTAAACAATTTAAACAAAACTGAACATGATTAAAACTTTAAGTAATTGTTTTCAGTGAAAATGAAAATTTATGAAAATGGCTTAAGCCACTTTCAGTAGAAGTGGACTTGTTTATTTTATGTTCAAAATAAGTCAATCTAGAACCGAAAGGTAACATTTCAAATAAATCCGTTTTGAAAAGGGTATGGATACTCTGATAGTATAATACAATAGTGTCCCCCATTCAAGTTTGCCTAGTAAGAAAGCGCTAAGCGCAAAGCTGGGTTTACGTTAAAATAATTGAATTCAGATTTTATTATTTAAAATTCAGATGAAAAAGGTTTCCATCACATAGTTTTAAAATTACAAAATCTTTGTAACTTATTTATTTTCTCATACCTTTTCCAGTTATTTGTTTTCTACCGGACCAGCTTCACCCTATCATGGGCATCGACAGACTGGCACAATTAAAATTAAACCTATGGTATATATAGCATCGATGTTAGGAGTGAGTTCCATGCTTTCTAATATTGTTTTTATTTATGACTTGAAATTTGTTTTATTGCTGACGGTACTGTTTACTATTATGTTTTTAAAATCACTTTCGGGTTGGTTTATTACCCTCTTGAAGACGTATTACATTGTGTTTGTTTACTGAATCTATGGGTTTTAAAAAAATTACATAATGTCATTTGTGCCAGCTTTTATTTTTAAAAACACAAATTTTATAATTTATGAACCAGCGCACCCAGTATACTAATATTTTAAAGAAATTATATACTAAAAAAGTATTTTTTTTATGTATATCCGGATTTTTTGTCTTATATTTCGTAAAATTTCTTAAAGTTATTAAGAAAATAACTAAAAAACATTGAAATTACTCATAGTCCTCCCATGATCAATGTTTCAACAATTTTTTTAAGATACGATTTGTCGTCCATCTTGACCACCGACCTCAGGATGAATAGATTAGCCTTAACTTTCGATGGCTGGAGGCAAAGGCACGTAATACCCATTTTGGCATCAGCCTAGTTAATTGCGTCCTCGTTTGTGTTGCGTGATTTTGGCTGCGGTAAGCAAATTATAAAACATTTATAAAAGAGTCAAACTAAGTACTCTAACAAAATATTCGATTTTTAAACAGGCGGAATCTTTTACTTATCTGCTCTTTTTCTTAAATTGACGGCATGACAAGCTCCCCCACCTTATTTTAAATTCTTCTCTCTGTGAGTTAGGACATTTATTTATTTATATTTTTTTTCGTTATGTATATTTATTTCATTTTATTTTATTTTTATATGAATACCGCACAAGAGTCCCAACTGCTCCCAACCATCTGGAGACTGTGAAACTATGGCATCCCCAATTGGGGAATTTTGTGAGGCTGAAGGTATTGGGAAGGGGAAGGAGAAGGGGAAGAGGAAGGTGGGAAAATACCTGGCAATTCAAATCTGGTCACCAAATACGGCTAAAAGCCATTTCAAGCAACGTGCTGTATATTATTTTCAAATGAATTAATTGCGAAACAGCACAAATCAATTAAATAAAATTTACTTTCGAAATAATATTCTAATAAAATATTCTAATAAATATTCTAATAAAATTTACTTTAGGATTTGAACCCGTGACCTTTGGATTCGTGGTCGAGAGCTTTACCCCTCGACCATGCAGGCCGGCATTGGTATAATGGTTATAAACATTTTTTTAATACATACGTATATTTTTTTCATATTCAAATATATATATATATTGTTACGTAACAAATGAAAGATCCTAGTAGTTCTAGCTTCTAATTTAAAATAGCCTGACATCCAATAACACAAAAGCCCGCCACACGGCAGCCAATATCACAACCACCCACCAAAAGTCACAATAATCATCCAATGAGGGCTAGCGCGACAGATCATTACTGGCCGTATGGAACGAGGCAGTTCGCGAAGCGACTTCGCGGTCCGTCTGCACTCTCTTCCGGACCTCCGAGCTATCACCAGCATACTCCGTTGGAGCCCGCGGCTCGGTTCATTTATTGCATCATTCGAGTCCACCATGGGAAACATCAACTGCATTAGGGTCTGAGGCCATTAGCAGATCGTTCCCATACTACCTTGTGAAACACCTAAGATGGTGACCTGTTATTAACTATTAAACTCAGTGCGAAGATATTCAACGCCTGTCCTCCTTGTATACTGCCCACGCAGTCAACCCCACGACTATGGCGTCGCTGTACCAACATGATCAAGTAAACTGCCCACCCCTTCTCTCTTTTTATGTGCTGAACTTGTGTGTTTACCATCATTAACTTGCCCGGTTAGAATTTCATCAGAGAGAGGAATAGTCTAGAACAGAGTAGGTGCTAACAACCTGGCTTACCCTGCATATAACCTGTATGACCAAAGTACGCCATCTCGTCATTTAAGTAGAATAGAAAACGCCTCTCCTTCAATTATAAGGCCGCATGCCGACTGATTTGACCCTTGAGAGAGAGGAAATCTCCTTGCTGTACCGAAATTGAGCTAATGTCCCGATGACGCCGGAACCCACCTAGAATACAATCTCCGGGTTAGTCACACTGTTATTTTTGCGCCGCCTCTCACTTGCCTACCGCCCTCCTTTCAGCATTCCACACCTTAATACTGGCACCCTTAATGCTGCCGCCCGACGTGGTTTCCATCGTGGGGCTTTCCTCCTTCCCGACCTCCGCTTCTTCCCCCTATCCACCACCATAATACTGCCGCCCAAGGTGTTACTCCTTCCCCGCCCTAACTCCGGACGTACGAACTTGGCCTTCTATCCGTAATCCTGCCGCCCAACGTGGCTTTCTATCCGTAATAATATATATATATATATATATATTTGAATACATGTATATAAATAAGGCAGTATAAAGTTAGTTTTTTTTTCATGGAATTAACTTTATTTTTATTTTTTATATGTATTCACTCATATATGTAGATAGTAAATTATAAATTTTAGAAGGAATACAAAAGCATGTCTCTGCGCAAGACTAGTTTTACACAAAGGTACTTCGAGTACGTTATTCTGTTATTAAAGGAATTTTAGTTTTTTTGGAATAGATTTTTACTTGAAAATTTTAAGCATTGTTTTAGGCACTGTGAAAACTAATTTTTTCTTATATCTAACAGTTCAGTCTCGTGGAATAATTATCTTTCTTATTTGCTCTGTGATCTTGACACGTGTATTATTAAATTTAGCCTGTACTTGAACTGTGCTACACTTGTAATACAACGAAATGGTATTTATTTATAAATGAATTAAATAATGTACTTTGTATTCACGACTTTATTAATATAAAGATATCTAAATGTTTCGAAAGCGATGCTTTCTTAATCCGGAGTAATACAAAAAATAATAGTGTCAGGTATAAACAAATGATAAAAATTAGAACATAATAGACAAACTATAAACATAAACAAAAATTCATTAAAGTAGGTAAGTAATTAATCAAAAATAAATGTTGATGAAAAAATAAAATTAAAAGATATAGAAATTAAAAAAGAAATTATTTTATTATTAATATTAACATGAAAATGAATTCAAGAGATAGCTATTTAAAAAAAATGATTATGTATTAAATTTAATTCACTTTTTCTGATATCTAAAATTTTAAATTTGTCAAACTAGCTGATGTGCACCCGGCCTTGCTCGGGAATATTTATTTATTTTTTAATAGAGTTATGAAGTTGTGAATTATTGCTTATCGTTTGGGTTCCATAATTGATTTGACAGCGAAAGTAACTATGTCCAAATAAAGAAACATTCATTTGAATATTTTACTTCATTCCAAACGTTTATTTTTTCAAAATAAATCGTAAAGTTCTTAAGTAGGTACCTACTTGTGTTTTCCATTTTGAATATATTCTACCCAAAAAAACCTTCTTCTTTTCAATATGCAATCTGTGACTAACCAGAGTGTTATATCTATGGGATAACCTAAATAAAATATGGCGGGTTCAATGTTTTTCATATTAATTTTAAAACGTTATAGCTACAGTTTTACATATTGGAATTCATTCAAACTACTTTCTAAACCTTCTCGGCACTAATAAAAACAAACTGTGCTATTTTCAGCGAAACTGGTGAAGTAATTTTCGAAAAAAACTAGGACAAAAAAACAAAGTTAGATTGATTTTTATATATATAGATGAATGAATGGTTTCTAAAACATGATTTGCAAATTCAGAATAGATGTTATTATTTAAACATTTTAGGTGTTCCTTAGCTCTGATAACGGAATTTCTAGAAATCTTTCCAATGTAAAAATAGTTGCAATCCTTACAAATTAATTTATATTCCCCGATTTATTTAAAATATTACATCTATCTTTGTTATTTAAAATATAGTTTATTAATATTATTGATATTTATTTGCAATTATTAGCCGTCGAATTCTGTTTGAGACCATGTACAAGGACAAACTAAATTTGGTCCATAAAACAAAGAGTAATCGTTATGAAGGACATGAATGAATGTATCAATAAATACAGTTAACAACTATTAACTTGTACCCACCATATTCAATAGTTACCGATAACAATTATAAACAATACTATATATGTATCTAAAAGGATATTGATGTTCTGAGCAAGTGCCTATTATCTTTCGATACTGCTTGCGTTGTCTACTGAATATCTCGTATCTACCAATTTATGTTATTCTTCTACTGTTATAATTTTATTGTGTATCCGTACAATAGCCGTTTATTTATTTATTTACATCCATTACAGGCTTTTATATGGATATTTACGAATAACAGTGAAAAGGCGCATTTGTATTACAATAGATAATTTAAAAAAAAAACAACATGATTTAACGCTTTTATTAAGAGTACAAAAGTTTCAAATAATCTAGCTATACTCGATGAAAAATCCATACTAATGGATGCTCATACTGTATCATTGATGTGCCAAACATGTTAACAACATCGAAGTATTTGTTCCCCATATGCTGAATCCGTCGCATAGGGACGTCATATTGTGACGCTGAAGTTGAATTGTCACAGTAAATGGTAGATACTGTTTTGTCCTGACAGGTTAATGAAAATCAATCAAATATGGTAGTTCAGGGATATAAAACATTGAATTAAATATATGTAAACAGGTAGTTTATGTTTTATTGGAAACCGAACACTGATTAGTAAATGGCTATTCAGATCTGGACACTAAATATGGCTAAATTCATTTCGCGCAATGAAACATTTCGATATCATGACTGATAATAATTGGATGTTTTGTATAGCGCCGTTTTCATGAAAAGTTATGACTTGTGTACGAGACTTGTAAGACCCGCACAAGAATAATAGTGTAAATATATTTAGGCACCGGCACACAGGAACGCACAACCATCGTGATTTGCGAATACTCTTGAGAAAAGCGTTTGGTAGTTTCTCAATGGAGATGTTGTCGCCCCGAGCGTACTTGACTTATAGCACCAGCCAGTATAGTCGGTCATTGAGGTAGCAAGTCGTGGAGTAGAAGACTGTTCTTGCCTGGTAGCGGCAGGTGGAAGTATCCAAGAGAGGACGTGTTGTCCATTCTGCGGTTGAAGTGAAAAGAAGCACATACCTCTGTGCAAATGCTTCTTATAGCAAATGCTTCTTCATTATGTGCACGTGTTGTAAAATCTCGGCTCCGTATTGTATTTGTGGTGTAATCTTGACTTGCTGTTGAATTTGTGGTGCAATATAGGCTCTTAGCTCGGTGTTGTGAAATACCAGCTCTCGGCTTGGTTATTGCACGTGTTGTGCAATAATTTATATTTGGTTATAAAAATATGTTTTATCTGTTTAAATTAATCCACTATGTTCGATACAACTTGGATTTATCATAATTAATTTATTTTGTTTATTGTTTTTTGGTTTTTGTTTTTTGTTAATTGTTTATGTTTTTTGTTTTTTTTTGTATTTTTTTTTGTTTTTTGTTTTTGTTTTTTGTTTTTGTTTTTTGTTTTTCGTTTTTTGTTTTTTGTTTTTTTTTTGGGTAACCAACAGTTTACACAAAAAAATAAGTATAAGTAGTAAGTTATATAAATTTACATGAGTTATATAGTATAATCTTGTGATTTTCCAATTTTTTGAAAACAAAATTAAAAAGATAATTAATTCAAAATAAAGACAAAATATAAATTTGAAACCATTTATGTATAAACAGATACAGAAACATACTCTCCTGGCAGGTCACTCCAGATTAAAACGTTATTTTATAAAATTTTGTCTTGGAAAGTTATGATTTTTAACGCACAGGACAGAATATTAGATAACACTGCACATTGCCATGATATTGCAGTTACTATTTAAATCTTATTTGTTATTGATTTTACATTTACTAAAACCAAACTAGCTAAAGAAGAGTTGTTAAATATTCAAAACTTTGATTTTTTTTTTCGAATTTAGGACCGAAGAACAGATTTTGTAAATGACTTAAAAAAGCTAAAAGTTAAAAAACAATTTCTCTTATAGTTTCTTAGCCTGTAAACATCTTCTCGTTATTTGTGAATGGATTCTGTCTTTTGTGTCCTTAACCTAAGAATAGATTTACCTTTTTCCACATGAGTACTTAATCACCTACCTCTACCAGATATAATCCCACAAAAAACCTTTTGAACTTATCGTTCACAGAGAAGGCCTTTCTTTAAAAAAAATTTAATATAACTTTATGTTTTGGGAATAGCTTACGGCTAATGATATCTGTTTACCAAATTAAATTTGCGGTGACATTCTTGCTTCTTTCAGGGTTTTCAGATTCAATGACTTTTCATTGTACCAATACTGTGTTATTAAATTGTATTTTTCATTATTAAAAATAGTAATAGTTTTCGCTAAATCCTTCTTCGAAAAAAACAATTTTAATCGCGTTTAAAGGTAGGCTTTCCAGGGTAGTATTATAGTTGTATCACTGAAGGTGACACAATTGTAATATGAACTTGTTTACTTAAAAATAACATCATTTACATGGAGACATGTGGTAGAATATTTTTTTTTACATTCGGTTTGGGAGTGAACCTTCCCTTAGTATCGCCTCGGTAACACAACAGCATTACGAATCGAAAATTTTAAGTTACTGAACAAACAAAAAAAAAATCTTTTCTCCATCCCTATGCTTATTTGCCTCACAACGTTCTATATTTCGCATCGCCATAGTTGTACTTGTCTCGAAACAGTGGGGCACATAAAAAAAAAACTAGTTCCAGTTTCCAGTAAAAAGCGTAACTGTTAGAACCTAAATTTATTTACCTGGCCGAGTTTTGACTAAATAAGGAGCTGCTTATAAATAAAATTTGTGATGTAGGTGTAAAGAGAGGTCTATTCACATCTACCAGTACTGCGCAGAGCAGAACAGTACAGTACAGGCACAGCACAGTCGCGAGTATTCACGTTACACCGTGCAGCACGCGAGTACGGTTTTGTTTTGTTTTTTTTTGTTAGCACGCGAGTACGGTTGTATCTGTCGGCCACAACTGAGGATTTTATAACCCAAATACCCTGACCAATTCAATCAATTTATCGTTAAAGATCTTCTCGGTTTCTTGTCTAACGACGCCAACTGACGAAGATGGCTCTGCTAATGGTATGTGTTAATACTAACTGCGCTGGCGCAGACGTCACAAGCGTCCACCAGTACGTCAAAATATTCACGGCCGGTGCTGGCCCGTGCATGTGTTGATTCGTTACGCTTACGTACGTTGTAATATGAATGTGTTCATAGATAATTTAAGCAACTGATGTTGTCGTGTCTGCACTGTACTGTTCTGCACTGCGTGGTGCTGGTAGATATGAATACATCTTGAACGTAAAGCGAATAGAGGAAGAAAATCCTCGTAATGTCGATGATAGACACAATGGCTCTTTGAATTCGTGCTGAATACCAGTTATTATAACTGAATAATAACTTCCCTGTGATCAAATTAAACAATTTAAACCACCCAAAGTTCGGGTTCTTATAATGTAAGAAAGTTATTAACGTATATTACCGAAGAATACCAATTTATGATACCGATACCTCACAGGAATTAATAGTAATAATATTTCATTAATATATTTATACGTAATTTAAAATCTTCTGCAATTAACAGTTGTACAAAAAATATAAACGATCAAAATTTGCTTTCAAGAGAGGCATTAAATTTAACTAGTGTTTTGCCCGTTGCACCCAACGGAGGTTATTAAAGTTCATTATTATTTTTTAAAATAAACTTATTTTTGTGTTTGAAAATTGCTATTTGAAATATTTTTTTCTTTATTATTCCTCTAATTACATCATAATGTGATACCTACGATTAAAATTTTCCATAATTCGCATAATTATTAATTTTAATTTTCCGCACATTTCAGTCAACCTGACCGAACCGAGCCGAATCGAACCTAGTCTACTCTAATCTAACCTGACCTAACCTAACTTAACTTAATCTAATCTAACCAAACCAAAACTAACCCTTAATTATGTTAACCTTAACAGCTTTGAGGCGTCGTTTTCCGAAAACGGCGCCATAAAAATCATTTGATTAATTGAAAAAAAAAACATAATAACAATAAAAACATATTTTATTAATTGAAAAAAAAACATAATAACAATAAAAACATATTTGATAAAACAAATAAATAATTTCGATAAAAAATATTTGATTTCAATAATTCAAATAAATGATAACAAAAAAATACATTCTATAGAATTAAATAAATAAATAATAATACTAAATAAATTTATAAATATACTTAGTATTCACCACTTTCTAAGATTTTTGTTAATCTATGTTATAACACATTTTGTGTAGGTACTTTATCGCGTATCCGGATTTAAAAAACAATATTTTTTTAACCCATTCATTCTTCCACATATGGAAAGTTCACATAGGTATGTACTTATGTAATCACAATTGAATTGCATGAAAAATTAAGATTTTTTCAAATGACTTAAATGTAACGGCAGGTTCCTAGTTTCTCTATTCTGCAGTTTATTTCATCAAATCAGAACGATTCTTTCCTTGATTCACTTCTATTTTAATTCCATTTCAATTAATTTGTACTCGCGGAGATCAAAGAGACGCAGCAAATCTGTCAGAAAAATGACCGAATATTCTTAATCTATAAGGGGTTACGCATTCTCTTAAAGATCTGCGAAGAGTTTTCTGAGGAAACAAACTTCTTATAACCCTAATAAAATCGGCTCTGTTGGTCATAAGACATTGTCCCGAATACTATTCCTGCAGCCACCCTGAGCGGTGTGATCCTGAAGGTGACTGGAGGAACTAAATACCTAGGACACATAATCACCAGTAATCTGATGGATGATGATGAAATTGATAGGCTCTCTGCATCAAATCGAACATGCTCAGCGGAAAATTTCGCCTTTGTAGTACCGCTGTGAAAAGGACTCTCTTCATTGCCTTCTGCGTAACAATTGACAATTCACAATTAAGAAAAAATTATCAGTTAAATACGGGGAAACACATTACAAATATGAAAACCTCACAGAATTCAGAATTTTAATTGTTTTCTAACTAAATCGGTTTTATCGATAATAAATCATTATTTTTAAAAACCCGTCCAAATTAGAAAGGGGTGGGAGTGAATATGGATTAACCGCAGTTTGAAAACGGCCTTAAAAGCCGAAACAGCTGTCACAATAA